>CAUYRT010080727.1:0-243168 GCA_963574885.1 Lepilemur ruficaudatus
GTTGGTGCGTTTCATTATATGGCATTGACAAATCCCATTTGTTAATGTCACCACCGATTTAATCAGAAAAATCATTGTACGGGGAAGCTGTTACAATGGAAGATATAACTTTTTATTATAGCTGTCATAGTGGCAGATATAATTTTTCAAACTTCTTATCTTTGCTTGAAAGCTTTAAAGTTATCATAGGCAATGAGTACTGTCAATTGTTTCCCTTGAAGTGACAGATGCACTTCATTCGTTTTTGTGAAAATGTCTGCCAAAAGCCCAACTCTGCATAAGCATGGTTTATGTGTTAGTTGTTTTTTCAGGTAGAAAGTAGCGTTTCGTGAAAAAAAGTGGCTAGTTCAGCTTGAAACTAAGACAACCACATGGGTGCTGTTCCTTGAAAGCACCATCACACTTTAGTATGCAGCAAATGCTTTTTGTCTATTTGCCATTTCACCCTACAGAATAACAGAGAAAATTAAACTTGAGGTATAATGGAAGTAAGATTTTTTTACTACCTTATCAATGACAGTCTTGAATAAAACAGGCTTTTTGTTCGTTTGCTTTAATGACAGTGCATGGCAGTGAAGAGTATGATGCCTACTAGTACAGTTTGGAGTCAGGGTTTTGATTTGGGCTAAAGCACCAGAAATTCTCTCATCAGTCATTTTGTACCATCTGTGCAAATATTAACACAGCAGAACAGGCAAATGATATCTTAATACTTTTATGAAAATAATTTTGCCCTCAGTGATGTTTGGAAGGTTCTCAGGGATGCCAGGAGTCCATTGAGCACAGTTTTTAAGAACTGCGACTTTAAGGAAAGCAACAAGATGCAGTATTCTGCATCTTTCAGCACACCCTTTCAGCTAGCATCCACCTTAATTTTTGCACACAAATTGCAATCACCATTTAATTTAGTCCTTGAGTAATTTTGGAAGATGGCACTACGGACCTCTTTATTCAACTTCATTGGGTACTCCTAATTTTAACAGAGGTCCTTCCTAGTATGCCATTAGCAGTTATTTATTTTTTTTCATGGAATTTTCCTGTGACTGATTCACTCATGTGCAAACCATAGTTTGCTGAGGACACCGAATTAATTTTCTTTAATCTATTTGTTTCAAAGAATTTTCGTGTATTCATTTTACTAGTATATACTTCAGTTTTGAAAGGATCAGAATCATGATGATCCCACTTGGTGGTTTTCAAATGCGTTTTAGTTCACAAAGCACTTCCAAATACATCATCTCTATCAGGCCTCACACCAGTCCTGTGTGGTTGACAGGACAAGGCCATTGTTTCCACCTGAGCAAGCCCAGGTTGAGAGAGGGGAAGTGAGTTGAGGCCACACAAGGAGTGAGTGGCAAATGAGAACTAAGATGTTCTGTTTCTATCTCCAGTTTCCTCCAGTGTACAGTGCTCCTTTTCTTTTAATAATATAAAAGACATTTCATATTTTTCTCCCTACTGTGTGTAGCAGGTTTCTGTTGTCATTTCATATTTTAAGATGCCTGCACAGGCTGTTGACTTAGATAAAAATACTGTGCAACTGAAGAACTGGCAACTATCCGTAGGAGCTGTGGTCTCGGCAAAGGCCAAATACTGCTCAGAATTCTGTTGTAACCATGAAGGTTAATATCTTTTTAACCTTAATAAATATCAGCAAACCCAGGTATGAAATTTTCAGCTGCAGAGAAAACTGCAGGAAACAATATAAATAAACCCTACAGCCAATGTAAGGCAAAACAATACGGAGATTGGAGATTTGCTGGGTAATTACGCATGTTGCAAAGTAAAGTTGACTGACTAATCTGTAATCATGTGCTGGGATTAATAATACAAAAGGCTGAAGTACATGGTGTGAATTAATGAAAAAGGGTTTTGAAGAGTTTACAATAGCAAACAGTGTTTGCATATTATAAAAATTAATTAAACATTAGTTTATTATATTTCTTTGCTGTATTCCCTTTTGGCCAAGAGAGTTGAATTGAGCTTCCTAGAATTCATTTTCTTTAATTATGTTTAAACATTTTTTCTTAATTTATTATAAAATAATTTTTAAAACACTGAAAATGAAAAAGAATAATAACAAATATCTATGTACCCATCATCTATTTTATATTTTAATATTTTATTAGATTAGCTTTTGTTAAAGAAATGAAATATTACAAAGATAATTAAAGCTTCCATATCACTACTGAGTTAATTATTCTGATTTTACTGCCCATTTTTGTACAATGCATGCTTTTATATTTTGATACATATTTTTATTGATAAATACATAGTACTTTTCAAAATTTGGCATCCTCTGTATCATTTTGCAAGTATTTTTTCTTCAACATTGCTTTTGAGATTATCCATACGTACATGTATAGCTTTTATCTAAGAATACAATATGCAGTATTCCTTAATGAGTATGCTAATTCATGTAAATTCTTCTATTGATGGCTATCTAGGTTTCTTTCAGTTCTTGCTATAAGGAGCGATGTCAAGACATTGCAATGTGTAATTTTTTGCGCACATGGACAGCAGTTTCTTTAGGGTATATACCTAGATGTAGAATCGCCAAGTTTGTGGTATTGTTTTAGGCAGGGACCAAATCTGCAGGTGGCAGGTACCAGCCAGGAGAGCAGTTCCTAGGGGCGGAGAAGAGGGTAGGGAAGGGGCTTCAGGTAAACACACCTGCAGCTAACAAGTGCAAAGAGCAGGAGCTTGAAATTTTGAGGCATACACACCTGTGGAGCTGCAACTTCGTTATAAGAACACCTGTCAATCATTTATCTCAATCATCTGGTAATATCCTACACCTCCCGTATCCTACCTGCCCCCGGGCCGAGGCGAATAAAAAGAAACCACCTGGACGTTCTCAACTTCTTTCTCCACTCCACTCCACTCGAGGAGACTGGCGCTGGTTCCTCTCTAGAAGGTACTCTCGCTTTATATAGCTCCTTTTTTTCTGCAACAAAAGCTATTTGTGTGAATTGCTTCCTGTCTGTGGTCACCTGGTCACACCAGCCCTGCTTGTGAATTTTCCAAGCAAGGAGCCAAAAAACCAGCGGGACAACAGTCTTCCAAAGGTCTGGATCTGACGGTATGTGTTTCTTCAACTTTACTAAATATTACCGAATTGTTTTCAAAACAATTATCTTGAATGAATATTTAACAAAATGCTTTTCTTATATTTACTAAAATAATAAGTTTTCTGATGTTGAACCATATTTGTAATCCTGGAATTAAGTCTAGCTTCTATGCCCCCTAATCTTTTAACAGATTTCTCTGAAATATTCAGAAACATCAACAAATTTGTTTAAAAACCCTAACTTTGGATTTTCTCTTCTCAAACAATATTTTGAGATCTTCTCTTCATCTTTTATTAATATATAGTATATATACTAAAATGCACATAAAGTAAATTGTAAGCAGCTCAGCTCTAATTTTGAAATTCATTTTTTTTTTTGTGGGCCTAGGTTTTAGTATAATAGGGATCGGGTGTGGTGTTTGTTCTTTAACATTTATTGGAAAAATGTAATAGAAAAATGACATAATTCCTTAGAACTTGGAGAAATACTGTGAACATGAATTTATAGTCTAAAAATTGGGTTCCCAGTTTATTTTGTGAAATTTCTTTTTCCATTAGCCATTTACTGGCTTCTGAGGGAAGACGTTAAAATGGTATTCCTATTGCTTGAACCGTTCTAGAACTTGTGTAAGATTTATGCCTCATTTACTTCCATTAAGGATCTGAGAAAGCTTTTCAAATTTAACACAGTAAAAACAGACTAAAAAGTTAAAAAGCATGATTAAGTTCCTGTTAGATAGAGCAAAAAAATTAGTGATACTAGTAGTATTGTTTAATTATTGCAGCTGTATTTGATTCACCTGACCGTTGATTTCAGATCATAGAATATTGACAGCTAAGCAAAAAGACAACCATATTAAATTAGAAATGATTTTATTGTTAAGAGAAAACACGTTATGAAAGCTTAATAAAAATATATAAGCAAGAATAGAGACCCTCATTTAATTTGAATAATATGTAACTTAAATTCGCGACATAAATAGGGCTAATTTTTGTGTTGAGCTAGCCCTACTTAAAATTTATGCAGTGGCAAAAACAGCAGTTCAAACCATTGTGAAAATATTATACCTACACCATTTGCTTAAAATTTAGGGCCTTGAGCCTCACTTCCAGAGATTAGGTCTTAGGAAAGGCCTGAAAATCCTGGTATTGAACATTGATAGTGGTCCTGGGATCACATTTCCAGAAACAGTGCCTCAAACAAAGGAAAAAAAAGCTGTGATTGTGCAGTGACTGGGTCATTATTCCAGACTGTATAAAGAGGCTTTTAAAATTTTTTAGTAGTCTGATATTTCAAAGTAGAGTAAGTTAGAAATTTCCATATAAAAATAATTTATGATAGTTAACAGCTGAATAGCTAAACCCAACAACCATTGTAACGTGTATCAGTAGATGACCTAGTAAGTTAGCAATGTTGTAGTCTTTTCCTCTCTAACCTAACACCCTTATTTCCTTAAGTATTTTCATGATCTCCTTCACCCTTTTACTGATTTTAGTAGGCCAACTTAGGTGAGTTTTTCACTTGTACAGATATTCTAAGTTTTGCAAGTATTTCAGTTTTTAAGAAGAACATTAGGATTTTTGTTAATATTCATTATTTTGTATTAGAAGAGACAGGCCCTTGATTTCCAAGATTTATTACACTTTTGCAGTAGCTGGCTTTAGCCAGGGGCCCGGATTCCAGAGCTCTTCATAGGAAAGTAATTTCTATCGGTGTCGTTGCTAACCAAGTGAATGACATTGACATACATAGCTTTGCCCTACAACTGGTCAGCCTGAAATAACTACTCAGAAACATAAACTATTTTAGTAACTGAATTCAAACCTTACAGGTTATAAACTAGGTTAATTGGAGATCTTTCCGCAATAGACTTTCACAACTCTCATTGGGTTAATGAAAATATTCTAGATCTAGCTGAGTGTTATAGCCTTGGACATTTCTGTGATTTCTTTTAAGACCATATGGGAGCATTTTATTTAAGTTGCTTGGGTTTCATTGGTGCAGTTTGCTTTAACATCATAATGGAAATAACTGATACAACTTTTGTAAATACATTGCAAATTTACACTTTCATTATTAAAAGTAGCAAATATAGCATGTAATAACACAGTTACATGCATTCTTGCTTTGCAGCTCTTTCAGGAGGCAGACATTTATTTTCATAAGAAATGTGACATTTATAAGGATTGAAAAGCTTAACAGGGTTTGCCCAGGAATTGGTAAGGCTTGCAAAACTTTGGTCTATTAGGCCTGGTGATGCCTTGCAGAAAAGACTTTAGGAGCAGAGACTCAGTTTCCAGCTTGAAACGTTTATTTATATTTTGGTATTTTTTAAATTAAGACCATAAATGCTAGACTACACCTGTCATACATAGGGAGAAAAGATGAGTAAGGAGAGAAGATTCTTATTATTGTGCTTATGATTCAGGTTTTTTTGTCCACAGTAGAGTCCTTTAAATTTTACTGCTTATTAAAGCACAAAAAGGTGATAGCATTTTCTGTAGCTCTTGATTTTGAAAAGTGAAGAGTAAGAAAAATACTGCTGCTTCTGAGCATTCCAAGACCCACCCCTAAAGAGATTTTGAAGATCTTCAATTCATAGTAGAGAACTAAACTTTTCAAAAATGTTAAACTTAATTTTTATATTAGTATAGAAATAAGATTTCTAGAATATATAGGGAAGATTGATAGTTAATTTCTTTCTAATAGCATTTCTTCCTTGTACTAGAATTTCATTCATAGTGATTATTCTTCAGTTTCATAATTTTGAAGTGAGGATTTCTGGAAGTGACTGAAATTTGATTGAATTAGAATATAAAATCTGCCAGTTTTATTATTTATAAAGGAGAAAGTAAAGGAGGCAGGATAATTTTGTCACAGTGCTCAGTCTGGCCCAGTGGACCTTGCTGTAGCCAACATTGATGTCCTTTTGTTCCTTTCTTTACGGTGTATCCCAATTTCTTCATGAAGCTTCTCTGCTCTGCTGTAGGCCAAATGCTTCAGGAGATGCTGAGCCCAATGAAAGTTCTATGATTGGGCTTAATTTGTCTAAGGCAAGCACTACCTTTCTTTACCCTAATTGTTTCATGTTAAAAAGGGTCCGGTGACCCACTTAAGCAGACTGATACTAGGAGTAGTGTTGCTGGTGCCTCCCTGGACAGGTCTTCTTCTGTTCTCACTCTCAGAGCTTCTGGAATTGATTCTCTTTCTGTTGTGCTGAGCTCCTGGCTGCCATCCTACACCAAAAGGAGGAATAGCTTTAGGGTGAAGACTTACTGTAGATTAAGGGGATGAGAGAGCGGGGGGACAGAGAGAGAGAGATTGATTGATCAGTAGATGGGGAACATCATGGATAAGAATGTACATAAGCATTTATCATTTTTTTTCAGAAATTTACAAAGGGAAAATTAAAATGTGCCATTGACCTTTCACTTCAAATATTTGTATGCACCAAATCATCTGCATGTGATAAAATGTCTTGTCTTTTCTTCCCCTCCCCATGAAAGACGATTGTGTTTCCCACTGAAAGACTTCAAACCGATTACATGGTTGACTGGATAATGTCATAAAACTAAACTTTCTTAAGTTGAAGAAATCCTAGTTTAACAGTACAAAATCTTGGACAGGAGGAATATGCTTTTTTCCCCCTATTGCACAACGTGAATATAGTTAATAATATAAGTGTAACACATGTCAAAATTGCTAAGAGTGAATTTTAGATGTTCTCACCAGAAAAAGTGGTATTTAAGGTGATGATGTATTAACTAGCTTGATTTAGTCCATGTTGTATTCGTAAATCATAACATTATTATACCCCATAAATTTATGCAATTTTAAGCCATCAATTTACAGTAAAAAAATTACATTCCAAAAATTAAAATTCAGAGCAGGTTTAAAATGTGGAGGACACTTTGAGCCATTTCTTTTTTCAGGGATGAAAGAAAATACAGATGTAGTTACTCCTTTACGTATTTTCCTGCTATTGCATCTTGATAGGCAACATTTTAAAAGTATGCTCTTGAAAAGAGAAATCTCAAGAAATACTTGCTTGAGACCTCATGGAAGGAAAGTGAGATGACAAAATTGATGATGTGTGACTCCTATGGAGTCATTCTACTGACAGAGAAGATAATTACAGTGAGGTAATTGGAGTGATTTGGAGGTGAATGATTTGGAGGTGAATTGGAATTTTCCAAGAGAGAATGAAGATGCATTTGTGAGAGAGAGACAATTGGAGGGAAATGTTATTTTAGCTACATATTCTGGCCATACATGACTTAATAAGTATGAATTTCAAGAGGACAATAAAAAAGAAATTATAGTAATCAAGATAGGACATGATTAAAGAATGGCAGAAAATTTCAGCTGAGAGGGAATGTGAAGATTAAGTGCAAATTCTAACAGTCTGCTTGACAAGTTGATGAGTACGTTTACAGATGAGAAATGTGGAAGGAACAAAAGAGTGACTTCAGTGTTTTGTGTAAGAGCCAACCTTAGGTTTGTATTAGAAAGAATGAAAGTAGAATTTGAGCAAAGAAGTTTCTGAAAGAAGGAGAAAATTAATGTTTTGCCAAAGTTTCCTTCTGAGGCTTCCCTGAAGATTGACATACTTTTCTTTTTTAGGTGCCTATTTGTGGGTGGTCTGATGTTTTTTATATCCAACCTTTCTTTTATTGTTGAAGAAAATAAGATGAGAATCCAGGGAGGAGAGAGTGTATATCATTTTTAAGTTAGGCTAAATGAGTGCCTTCCATATCTTGTCTATGTGTAGTAAATTTGATCTTGTGATGTGAAAGTGGCTGTATTCACATGAACTACAATATCTTCATAATTCCTGTTTGGGTGAAATAATTGTTGCCTATTTGCTGGCCATAGTCACTGTGCCAAAGCTGGGAAAGCACTGGATTTTTGGTCTGAAGACTCACAATTAAGTCTAGTTCTGTTATTGGCAGCTTTTTGATTCTGAGCAAGACACTTCTTTAGGCAGAAGGATGTGGTCGTAAGTATGCATGGGAGCTTACCAAGGAATAAAATGGCTCACGTAGATGATCTGGAAAGTAGTTACAATGCTAAGGAAATAGTTCTTCTGGTTTTTTGTTTGTTTAGTTTTTTTTGGTACACATACGGTATCTCTGTGGAGGTAACCATTGGCTTGTTTTTATCTTTTACCCAATGGTTTCTGAATGCCAAGATTAAAGAGCATATTCTCTATTCAGCTCAAAGTGATTGTTGACATGTGGGGATGCAGGCCTAGTTTAGCTAGCACTTCTAGTCTTTGTTTTTGTTTGTAAGGAGAAATTTGGATTTTTTTCAGTGAAGTTATGATTTATATATGTGAAAGCAATTCATCAAAAAACGATGTTTCTGTAGTGATGTGTGCCAAACAAGTCTCTGAGCCAGATCTGGCCTAGGCTATAGTTTGGGTGTTGTACTTTAATCTCGTTTTCTTAATGTTTATTGAGCTTTAGATAATCTACATAGCATTGGACTAGACTCTTTTTAAATGCTGAACAATATTTTAGAAATTCCTGATATCTTTTATTTAGGTGAGATTTAAACCTTTACCTAAATTTGAAAAAAAAAATTACTTCATCATGTTAAAAAACAAAGTTCCTAGCAGTACACATGTTATTAAAGCAAAGGAAGAACTATAAAGGAAATGATTGATTTCATTTATTTAATTTTAGTTATATATTTATTTAATTTTAGTTATAACTATAAACTTTATCTTGAATGTTTCCTATAGAATTTTCTAAATAAGCAAGGAAAGACACCTTTGGAAGAGATTGTGGACACTCAAAGGTGAAAGATGATGAATTTTTATAAATATTTCTTCAAAAGAAAATCATTACTTGCCCATTTAATTCTACTATTCCCATTGAATTGTTTCAGGCTTCTAACTCAAGGTGTTTTCCTTCCGTCTTTCTTCATTTTTAAAAATCTTTTTCTGAACAAACCATTGCTTGCTTGCTTTTCACACTTTTGCTTCTATAACTGCACATTGAGTCATTTCCTGGGATGCCCTTTACCTTATCTCTTTTGGTTAAAAACCAGTGCCATGCTTTGGGGTCTATCTGAAATGCATTCATACCTACATAGACTAATTATATGTGGTTTCTTTCTTCTGAACTGCTCAGCACTCTCTCTGGTATTTCTTTGAAGTACTTAGAGTTTTCTTGTATTTTTTTTTAATGTACTTCATGGGATTGCACAAAGCCTTGTATACAGACTGAAGCAATGCTTGTTAAATGAATTGGTGGATAGGATAGCTGAAATGAATATATTTTTTTTAGGAAGAAGCAGATAAATTCTGCTTAATTTTAATTCATTCTACTTCCCTTCCCCTTTTAATCCACCGAAGGTCCGGGTAAATCCAGAGGCCCTATCCTTACCCACACTATTGAGGGACATACCACAAGAATCTCATATTCTAATTTATTTCTCATTTTGATTAAAGTTCTGTTCTCTCAGAAACAGATTACTCTTTGTATATTTTAATATTTCTTAATTAGGTTTTTATTTCAGTAGTCACACTACTATCATGGCACAAGGGCAATTTTCATTTTCTTTAAGACCTTCCCTTAGAGGGCAGTCCTGTGATTAAAAATATAAATATAGGTGGATGCAGCATTTCTTATATTTTAGCCGGTTGGTGAATCTAGAAAAGGAAACACTTAAAAATGTATGATTCATAAAAATATATCGGCATAGAAAAAGGGAAATATTTCCTTCCTATGGCAATGAGAAGATACCTTACTGTGGTTATGAAATAAGTTTGCATGTAGTCCTTAGAGTTTTCTGAGAATATTGAGGCACCTGTCTGCCTGGTTGAAGAGACTGCTACCTAGAAATACCAGAGTAGCTGAGAGGGATTTTGCAAGTTTTTCCTGCTTTCAGTTTACATGTGAAACAAACCCAGCTTGAAATTTTCAAACTGATGAATAAAGTAGAGATAGCTACATAATGATGTTGGAAGTGTGCTCTATGTTTTAAAAAGAGCTTTCTGATTTTTAAGACAAATACACCAAGGAAACTCTACTAATCTTCACATCAGGTGTCTCTAAGAAAATACTGAGGCTGGGGTAATTAAGTTGAGGCAATGAATCAAGAAAGCAAAAAACAGTCTCAACTAAAAGGAGCTCCTTGGAAAAGAATCACTCAACTAAAAGGAGTTACAAGGAGCTAATTTGAAACAAAGTCACAATCAAAAGGACAAGAAAAGGAGAAGAGATTGATTTTTCACTTCTGAGAAAGAACACCTTGCTTGGAATCTGAAAGGACAGGGAGGGCACTAGACTGTACTTGCCTCCCACGGATCGGAGCAGGGCTGATAGGCATGTAGGATGGGGCCTAGAAATCGAGGACACCTGAGTTGATTTTTCTTCCTGATCCAAACTTCCATGTCCACCTGTAAGTGTCCTACCTACCTAATTATTTATGTTATTCTTTTGCATACAATGAAGAGTAATTAAGTTATTTTATATGCAATAGTTTAAATGCCGTTCTATGTTGCTAGAATAATCAGGGGGATACTCTTTAGAGATTTATTTAACACAATTATGTCTTTGCAAAAGGCATTTACTCTTAAGGGCTGATTGAACCAGGCATCTTATCCTGGTAAAGGTGGTGATTATTTAGCTAAGCATCTTGTTGATTGAATATAGCTAAATGTTTGGCATGTTGGCTAAAAAATACTTCAGGCTTTATTAGTATGTGAATAAATTCAATAGGAATATGAGTTTTACCACTTCTATTAGCTGAAACTACATATTCATCTTTGAGTTTAAAAGTAATTAGTGAGTTCTTTCTACTCACTAAACTACTACCAAATTTCTGAATAAATAAATAAGTTGTGCTCTTTAAGTTCTCATCATTATATTCTCATAAATGCTATTAGTTTTAAACTATAAACGTGGAGTCAGTACCCATGGAAGTAAGGTAGTGAATGTTTAAAACTCTTGTACATAACCTGCCTCAAAGGATAATTAGATGATGATAATGGTACTTTCTTTGAGATAGCTAATTAAAAAAATCCATCGCTCCATGTCTAATTATTTGAGTAATGACAACATATTAGCAACCGTGGAACTCCAGTTACAGCCAATTCCATTGAAGGAAAAAAAAGTAAAAATATTAATGATATTTTCTACAAAGACTCTAAGGATGACACAAGACCAATCCTTTCATTTTCTGCTCTGTATTCTATGCCCAGCTTCCCACTGGAATGTACTCTTCACCACTTACACTTGTATCATTCGTCTGATTTCTCTTTACTTGTTTTCATTTGTTTCATAACTCTTCCTTTGGCATGAGGGAGATAATTTTCTACCTGTTCTCCACCCTTTGTGAGCCTCTGAAAGAAGTCTTTTGTAATTAGACTTCACAGCTTTAACAAACATATCATAACCTGCCAGTAAAAATGTCAGTTCTCTGGGCCAAGGGATAATTAAATGAATAAGGATCACTGTGGTAATTAAGCCACAAAATAAAATAATATAAAGGGGTTATTAATTAAGAGTTTTCTTTGATTTTGGAATTTTAATCAATATTGAGCTATGTGTGTTATGGATGAACATACACATGGATATGGTTTTCGCTTTCACCATTCCCATTACTTGTTCTATTAAAAATATTAAAACCATAACAATGAAAATTTTACTTCATTGTTCTTCTCCCGAATGATTAATCACCTGAGAGAACCTTGTTAAAATATCAACAAATTGGATATGGTCAAGAGAAATTGTTTGCTGCGAGCCTTTAAAACCAAACCTGAGTGATACAAGCAATATATAAAACTTTATGATGGACTCTGTTTGAGGCCATTACTTCCTGATTGAAGACTGAAAAAACAGCAAGATTTCAGTCTTGGAGGCTAATAATAGTTTGTTTAGTTAGGGGGTCCCTAGGGCTGAGAGCAGGCGGAAGACAAATGTGTACTGTGGTGGGTACTGTAATGATAGGGTGCAGTGAGGGTGGATTAACTAGTGCTAGCTCTTGGAGCACCAAAGAATGAGAAGTTAATGTTGAGGATAAATCAGACAGCTGGTAAAGTGTAATTAATCTTTTAGAATAGACAGGTCCCATCTTTTGCTAGGAATTACTTGGTAGTTTTTTTTTTTTTTTTTTATATCTTTTAAGTTATTTTTGAAGTCTGGGAATGGTGAGGGTGGGCAATGACTTAGTAGTCAATATAATACTGACTAGCAGTAATTGAGCTCTTACTTTGTGCCAGGAACCACAGTGCTTCAGGTCTACCATCTCAATTCATCTTATGTCCCTCCGAAATAGATCCATGAGGAAACTGAGACACAAAAATTGCTAGTGGCTGAGCTGAAATAGTTAACCTAGGCAGCCCAATTCCAAAGTCCAGTGCTTGGCTACCATTCTGTATCCCCTTGAAGGTATATTTTGTTAATGATGATGCGTTAAGTACATTTCCACTCAGGACTGTATGTTAATGACAGCTTTCAAATGGCTATCATTAAGTAAGGGACAGAGGACTCTGTAGAAAGTATCACAGTGTACAGTGTATCCCAAAGCAGGGGGAGACGTTCCTGAGGTTATATCATAGAATCAATTTTCTTGAAAATCTTAAAAATATTTTTAGTAAAAATTAATTTTTATTCAAAAAGAATTGAAGAATAATACATGACAGTTGCTAGTCTTTTTTTTTTTTTTTTGCTATTTAGTTTCAGTAAATTTAGGGGGTACAAGTGGGTTTTTTTATACATGGGTGAATAGTTAGTGGTGCAGACAGGGCTTTTAGTATACGCGTCACCTGAACAGTATGTATTGTACCTGATAGGTAGTTTTTGATTCTTCACCTGCCTGCCCCCTCCCTGCTTCCGAGTCTCCAAAGTCCATATTGCCACTCTCTATGATCATGTATACCCATTGCTTAGCATCTGTTTATAAATGAGTACATGCAGTATTTGTTTTCTCATTCCTGACATACTTCACTTAGGACAATGGCCTCAAGTTCCATCCAAGTTGTTGCAAAAGACATTACGTCTCTTTTTTATGGTGAGTAGTATTCCTCTGTGTGTGTGTGTGTGTATCACATTTTCTTTATCCATTCATCAGTAGAAGGGCGCTTAGGTTGATTACATATCTTTACAATTGTGAATTGTGCTGCAATAAACACAGATTTTCATATGTCTTTTTGATATAATGACTTCTTTTCCATTAGGTAGATACCCAGTAGTCAGATTGCTGGATTGAACTGTAGGGCTACTTTTAGTTCTTTGAGGAATTGCCATACTGTTTCCCATACACATTGTGTTAATTCACATTCCCACCAACAGTGTATAAGTGTTCCCTTATCACCCCCTCTGCCCCATCATGTATTGTTTTCTGAATTTTTAATGATGGCTATCCTGACAGGGTTAAAGTGGTATCTCATTGAAACAGTTGCTGTAGGATAGGTCCTAGTTCTTCTGTGTAGGTTTGGCAGAATTTGGTTTTGAATCCATCTGGCCTGGTCCTGAGGTTTTTTTGTTGTTGTTGGGAGATTATTATTACTGATTCAATCTTGCTACTCATTATTGGTCTTTTCAGGATTTCTATTTTTTCCAGATTCAAGCTTGGAAGGTTGTGTGTTTCCTCAAATTTATCTATTTCCTCTAGATATTCTAGTTTGTGTGCATAGAGGTATTGACAATAGTCTTAATTGATTTTGTATTTCTGTGGTATCAGTGGTAATATATATTTTTTCATTTCTGTTTGAGTTTATTTGAACCCTATCTCTTTTTGGTTACTCTAGGTAGTGGTCTGTCAATTTTGTTTCTCTTTTCAAATAACCAACTTTTCCTTTCATTGATCCTTTTAATTTTTTTTTGTTTCACTTTCATTCAGTTCTGCTCTGATCTTTGTTATTTGTCTTCTGCTAGCTTTGGATTTGGTTTGTTCTTGTTTTTCTAATTCGCTCAGGTGTGACATTAGGCTGCTAATTTGTGATCTTTGTCTTTTTTGTGTACACATTTAGTGCTTTGAGTTTCCTGCTTAGCGCTACTTTTCCTGTATCCCAGATATTTTGGTAGTTTGTGTCACCGTTGTCATTCAGTTCAAAAATTTTTTTTCATGTCCATCTTGATTTCATCCTTGATCCAAAGATGGTTCAGCTGCAGATTATTTAATTTCTAAGTATTTGTATAGTTTTGAGAATTCCTCTTGAAATTGATTTCTAGTTTCATTCCACTGTGGTCAGAGAAGGTACATAGTATTATTTCAGTTTTTTAAAATTTGCTGAGACTTATGTTGTGGCCTAATATATAGCCTATCTTGGAAGTATTTTATGTGAGGATGAGAAGAACGTATATTCTGCAACTTTTGGGTAGAATATTCTGTAAGTGTCTGTTAAGTCCGTTTTTTCTAGGGTCCTGTTTAAGGCGAGTGTTTTTTTGTTGATTTTTTTTTTGCCTTGATGTTGTCTAGTCAGTGTAGTGGTAAAGTCCCCCACCACTATTATGTTGCTTTTTATTCCATTTCTTAGGTATAGTAGTATTTGTTTTATGAATCTGGGAGCTCTGGTGTTACGCGCCTCCATATTTAGGATGGTTATATCTTTTTGTTAAATTGATCCCTTTAGCATTGTATGATCATCTTTGTCTATTTTTATTGTTGTTAATTAAAAATCTGTTTTATCTGGAATTTCTTTCCCAATCTTTTACCTTGACAAGTAGTAAAGCTATTCTTTACAAGTTAACTGGGTTTCTTTGAGACAGCAGATAATTGAATTGTTTTTTTTTTTAATTCATTCCATCAACCTATATCTTTTAAGTGGGGCATTTAGACCGTTTACATTCAGTGTTAATATTGATAAATGAGATACTATCTCAATCATCATGTTGATTGTTACCGTTACCTAGTTGATTTATATTCTCCCTTTTGTGTTACTGTTTTACAAGTACGGTGAGTTTTGACTTTGGAGTATTTTTCCGTATTTTGACTTGGAGTATTATTCCTTTTGGTGTTTAGAGCTTTTTGCGCATATCTTTTAGGACACGTCTAGTGATGACAAATTTCTTTAATGTTTGCTTGTCTGGGAAAGATTTTATTTCTCCTTCATTTATGAAACTTAGTTGTGCCCCATACAAAATTCTTGGCTAACAGTTACTCTTCTTAAGAAAACTAGAGATGAGACCCCAATCCTTTCTTGTTTGTAAGGTTTCTGCTGAGAATATGCTGTTAGTCTGATGGGTTTTCCTTGGTAATTTACTCGATGCTTTCATCTTGCAGCATGTAGGATTTTCTCCTTCCCCTTGACTTTGGCCAGACTGATGACCGTGTACCTTGGTGATGTCCTATTTGCAATCAATGTTCCCGTAGTTCCTTGATCTTCTATATTTGAGTGTCTAAATCTTTAGTGATAACTGGGGATGTTTTCCTCCATTATTCAATCACATTCGTTTTCCATGAGTTCTGCTTTTTCTTCTTCTTCCTCAGGGATATCATGATGCTTGTTTGGGTGTTTTACATAATGGCCATATTTCTTGGAGGGTTTGTTCATTTCTCTTGATTCTTTTTTTTTTTTTTAAATTTTTTACTGACTGGGTTAATTTGAAAGCCTTGTCTTCAAGCTCTGAAATTCATTCTTCAGCTTGGTTTAGTCTGTTGTTAAGACTTTCCACTGTGTTTTGAAATTCCCCAAATGACTCTTTCATTTCAAGAAGTTCTGGTTTTTTAAAACATATCCATCTCTTTAGTGAATTTTTCATTCATGTCCTAAATGATATTGTTGGTTTCTTTGTCTACTTATTTGAAATGTATATTTGATGTGCTCATCTGGAGCCTAAGGAAAAATAATGTGCTCTAATGAGGCTCATTGTTTGTTATTTATTTTATGTTTTTATTCTCTTGGAAGATGAGAATGAGGTTCTCAGTCTGTGCTCTCACTTTAAATATCTGAAGAAGCACAGTCACTCATTTGGTCACCATACACCAGCAAGAACATAAGTACAGGCCCTACCTTTGCTGCAGTTTGAGATGCTGATTTTGGAGAACTAATCGAAAGGCTGGAAAATTGCCTAATAAATCTGGACTTAAGTAGCTTAAAGCTGGAAAGCTAAAGGGGACTTACTTGCATAAAGGGATATTAAAAGAAACGTGTTTTTGTTTGGTTCCTCTGGGTAGATAGGAAATAGTCTTATCTTAAAGCAAATAGAACCTAGAGCTCAAAATAGATATAATGAAAAATCTCAAGTCTTTACTAATAGTGATATCTGAAGGAGTTTATAGCTTTTTAAAAATCACTAGTGTGTAAGAATAAGATAGTATTTGAGGTGTTTTAAAGCAGTATTGTGTGGCGGTGGGAAAACAGATTTGATGTCATTGGGCTGTCTTTGGAGATTTTACATTGTGTTTGTTGTATATTTTAATTCTTGTGTACACTTGGGTTTGGAGCTGTGCAGCCAGTCCTCTACTTAGAGTGATTGTACTTCTAAATGATGGAGAAACGCTTCCAGCAGTTTCACCCACGTTATTATGTGATGGTACTTAATGCAAACAGGGCATAAATGAACTCACCCTGGCTAGTTTCATTCCTGTTGTAAATCAAATAAGGTCCCCCTCATCAATAGCCTCAGCTTGTTCCCATGGGCTCCTCAGCTCCGAAGTAGCAACTAAGAGAGAGCAGAGATGGAGCAAAATGGCATGGCCCACAGTTCCTGGCTTAATCTTTTTAAAATGTAAAACTCCTCTATTTTTCATTATTTATTGTTCTTAATTTTTATAGTGATATTTTTAAATTTTATTTTTCATTCTTTAAATCAATTCAAAGAGGTAAAGATGGAAGGAGGGAAAAATATATATATTTAGGTAGCAGAAGAAACCTTAGGCCTATATAATGTCCTATGACATTTGATGGAACTGATTTCCTTGATTAGCTGGTAAATTGGCTCTGTGACAGTCCGCATAAAGTGAAAACACTTTAAAAGATTACACTCATTTGATGAATGTTGTCATCTGAATATGTCTCTAAAATTTATTTGTTGCAGCTTAATCACCAATGGGGTAATATTAAGAGGTGGGGCCTTTAGAAAGTGATTAATTCCTTAGGCCAGAGCTCTTGTGAATGGGATTAGTGACCTTATATCAGAGGTTGAAGGGTGTGTCCTATGGCTATTTGGCCCTTCTTCCTCTGCCATGTGAGGACACAGGGTTGTCCCTTTTGCCCTTTTCACCCCTCCCACCATCTGAGGATGCAGCAGGAAGACCCTCACCAGATACCCAATACTTGGTCTTGGACTTTCCTGCCTCCAGAATTGTAAGAAACAAATTTCTGTTCTTTATAAATTACTCAGTCTGTTATTTTGTTATTGCAGCAAGAGTGGACTAAGCCAATATGAGGTCTGATATATTTCTGAAAAAAAATTCAGTCTCATTAGTGGATAGCCACACCTTACATCCAAATCCACCCTCCAACAACAGTGTTTAAGTAATGACTACACATTATTTCCCAAATAAAAGGCATTTGAATCCTGTCGTCTTACTCTATGATCTTGAGTAGGTCAGTTAACTTCCCTAAGGCATAGTTTATTAAAATGGAGATAGCAAAACATACTCACAGGCTGTTGTAAAGACTAATGATTTATTTATTACGTGAAAGTACTAAACATGATATTTAAGTATGAAAGTACCTCAGAAATGTAGGTCGTGAACAAGAAGTTTTTTTTCTAATGACATATTTATACTAACTATTCTACACTATACTATACATATACTATACTATACATATACTATACTAACAAAGTATAGTATAAAAATTTCATGGGAAAAGAGAGCTTATAGATAATGTAATACCATCATATATATGTACTTTATGTGCTAATACACGTAATACAGATCAGTCAGCATTGTTTAATACTTAGTATGCAGGGAAAATTGTACAGAATATTATATTTTAATCAGATATTTTTCATGTGTATTGGAATGCAGAGGTGATTATATTCTCTGGGTTTTATTGTAAACTAAATGAGCTTTTTTTGTCTTATATCTTACAGTTCACATTGTAATTTATTTTTAACAGAAAGGTACTACTGTAAGTTGTGTTTTAAAAGTAGAAGTCTCTCATGAGAGGTTGCATCATTGAGCAATGTGGGTTTTGAAAAGTAATTTCACAACTACTAATAGCAGGGTTTGTCTTCAGTCATTGAAAATTTTTGGACAGGACATAATAATTTCTCATCCACTAGAGAAATTATATTTTAGAATAATATTTTAAAATGTAGATCCTATAAAAGGTGATAAATGATTTTTCTAAAGTGAGATTTATTTCCTTTCTGAGTGAAGATTAGACTGGTTTGACTTTAAGAGAATGAGTGATCTGAGTCTATTCAACAGTTCCATAGTGAGATCTTTTGTATTAAAGCAACCATTTTAAACTATTACTAAGAAAATTCTGACAATGGTAACCACTGTAATGGTCCCAAAACATGGAAATTATTTCCAAGAGAAGTTTTCGATTTCAGTGATTTTTTTTTTTTTTGTCAAATATTTGGGAGCTATCTTTTTGAAATTACATTGCTCTGCTACTGATTATCCTACGTGATATCTTGGGAATCTTTTTGGTTTTAATCATTCTTTGTATCAAACCTGTGTTCCTCCTTCCAGAAAATAGAAAAGAACTTACAATAAATTATTTTGCCTAATGTTTGGTGGTGACAGAGTAGCAGAACAGGTAGCATGATGAATCTAATCCACTGAATGTCTTTGGTCCTCAAGTTTTAATTTTTAATTAAAAAAAACACTGATTTCTTGTAATAGAATTGTAGCCTAATCTTCCAAAAGATTATCTTTTCTTTTCCTTTAAAAACTTCTGTCTTATATTCACTGAGCTCCTTATTTAAAATAACACCTTTCCCAATTCTCTATTTCTCTTGCCTTCTTTATTTTCTTCAAAGCACTTTTTGCAATCTGACATCCTTCATTAGAATAAAAACTCCACAAGAGCAGGGACTGGTATCTGTTTTGTTTATTGCTGTATCCCAGTGCCAAGAACAGTGACTGGCACATAGAATACCCTCAATGAATATTTATTGAATGAATGTGGTAAAACAAGCAAAACAAAATGCCTTCCGTATTAAGATGATTAAGTTCTTTGTATGGTAGCATTTAAGAACCAATTTATCTCAAACGAAATATCATCTGTTTGAACATCAGCCCTTTTGCTTTTCCTCATATTTGTGTGTGAATAGATAGTACAGGTTTGGGAAGTTTTAGTTTTCAGTTTGATTTTCTAGGTAGCAAATGGCCTGTTTGCAGAGGGCTAGGTTACTGACCCTGCCTATTACTGTTTATAGTTTGGAGCAAGAGACTAATGTTCAAGTCGTCTGTACTAAGCCTGGTCTCCCAGTATGGTGAACACCTGTGGATTTCTTTATTTGTTTGGTTGCTTATTTCTATCCACCATTTTCCAAAATTGATTTCAAGAGTCCAGCTGTCTACAAATTCACACCATACCATGCACACTCATCTCCGTTTCTACTCTCCTAATCCATCAGTATAAGGTCAACTAGAGTTCATGGAGTAAAATCGCTTATTATCTCTTTATCCCATTCCTAAAGAGAAGTAGTCCGTTTCCCCAAACTCCCTTCTTGCTCGAATAATGTTTTCCTTTGATGTTACATTTTAGTACTGTTTCAGCCAGTCTCTGTGAAGAGTCAATTCTACATATCCTCTTTACTGTCGATCATTAGAGTGCAGCAACCTAGAACAAAGTAGAGGCACTTGAATTGCCGGCTGGGTTCATGAGTGAAACTAACTGTGAGGACACTCATCTTTGCCCCGTTGGGTTTATTTGGAGTAGATAATTTTAAATGATAGACCGACATGGGAGAAAAGAAGACACTTCCATAACAATGAATTCTATATGGCAGGAGGCCATGAGTGCATGACAAGTACAGTTATATTTATTCTCGAAACTTGTCTTCAGGGGATTGTTAGCAAGCTTGGCTTAGGGGCCAGCACTCCAGTTAAGAGCTCCATTTTCCAGACAAATTTAAGTTCCATTCATGGATTTTAATTGCACTGACTTTTTCTGCCAAGAGTGGGGATCATGGAAGTTAAAAATATTATATCAAAGGAAATAAATTCTTCATTTGGCTTCTGATCATTTCTCAATGACAATTCTTCTTTATCCTAGGACCAATGTGTTTATTATAAAACTAGAAGCATGTTTAGTCAAATAAAGAAGGCAATTCTTAAAAGATGTGCTTTGAGACTGGTGTCTAGTTTTTCATGTGGATTGGTCAATATCTTAGTCTTTTTGGGCTGCTCTAACAAAATGCCTTAGACTGGGTAGCTTATAAACAACAGAAATTTATTTCTGACAATTCTGGAGGATGAGAAGTCCAAGATCAAGATGCCAGGGGATTCAGGGTCTTGTTGCATATATATAGTGCCTTCTATATGCCCGGGGATTCAGGGCTCCTTCCATATAGATAGTACTTTCTTTCTATGCCCTGGCATGGTAGAAGAGGCAAACAAATTCCCTTGGTCTCTTTTATAAAGGCTTGTTTTATAGATAACACCTTCTCATTGTGTCCTCACCTGGTGGAAGGCACAAACAAGTATCCTTAGAAGGACACTAATTTCATTCATGACAGAGTCCTCATGACCTAATCACCTACTAAAGCCCCCCCCTCTTAACACTATTGCAATGTGGATTAGGTTTCCACATAGAAATTTTGGGAGGATACAGACATTCAGGCCATAGCAGATATATTATAGTTCTCTAAAAATTGTATGAAGATTGCATTATCGAAATTGAAGCAATTTTCTGTGGGTTTGATAAGATCAATGTTGATTGGGGAACAACACATTAATTTTCATTATTTGTAGGATACACATGCTCTCTATATCTTCTTTGGAATTGTTGGTGTTTAAATGATGTTTTTGGAACCCCTCCAAGCATATGTGTGTGACACTACATTTTTCATATGTGTTTCCTAGAAGAATATAAGAATTGTTCCTAAAAATCCAAACAAGCCAAGACGGGAATCGGAATTACGTGAATAGGATCTGATTTTGTCTTTGTACAAGACTTAATCTAAAAGAACTTTCCACAGGGAAAAGTTGTTTTTCACTGTAACTCTATAATTTTGTTGAGATTGTTGTTGAATAAAGTAAATGGCAATGAAAATAGTAATTATTGCAAAGTATTAAATTTTTATTAGCAATTATATATATGATTTCTTCCTAGTGTTTGCAATCAATGCCTTTTCGTCTTCTATCTATTTGGTGAGCTCCTTGTTATTCCCCAAGTTCTAGAAGAAACATTGTCTCCATGAAGTATTCTTTCCTCTGCTAGGCAGGGTTGGTTGCTGCCATTACTGTTTCCCCAGTGGCCTGCTTACTGTTTTATGGATACAGAGACATTTATTATGTCTATTATTTATTGTAGTCATCTCACAATGCATTGTAATTATTTATGTGTCTGTTTCTCTTCAGCAGATAGTGAGTTTTTCATGGGCAGAGATAGTACCTTAGTCACTCTTAAATTATCAGTTCCTTAAATAGGACCCAGTATAAAACAGGTTCTTTAGTTGGGAAAATAAACACAGAAAATGTCCTGTGGCTAACTTGAGTTCATTTGTAATAATCCCTGCTGTTGGGCTTCCATTACACTTTGATGGTGTAAATAAAGCCAGTCTGTCTGAATATTTTATGTGGTTGCACTAGATATAATAAAGAGATTGATTAAAGATTCACCAAGTTAAATTAAGAAGTATTATGCTCTGTACCGTGCCAATAAGACATTGAAAAAAGATTTTATTATACTTGATGCTGGAAAAGGCATATCATGAATCCTGCCTTATTAATATCTAAATATGTTATATACCTTGATATAATCATTCATTAGTTTTGTATGATGGAGAGTATATAGAAAGAATCAGAATAGAAAGAGACTTTAATATTTTGTATTTTTCCCTGCAATTTTTATAAACCTGCATCCCATACATGCCAGTAAAAATAACTCTATACCTTTATTAAAACTTCAATATCTTCATTTATATTTAGAGTGATAGCAACATAAAATTGAAACCTGAGAGTTGTGAAGGATATAAAGTCATGTTTTAATAGAGAAACTAAATTGCTCCTTCAAAGAGCCTATAAAACTGAAAAGCATTCATTATAAATGTAATAAAAACTTATGAGTCCCATTTTATTAAAACTACACCCAGTTTCCTGAAGGGACTGGATCATTTAGAGGTAAACCAGTGACACTTTATGTCTAGCACCATACTTTATGTGAGATAAGAAATCTACTGAAATGAGGTTGGTGGTTTTAACATGATCCCTAATGGACATCCATTCATGTTATAAGATTAGAATTTTTACTTTAGCAGAGTTTGCAGCTTTTGATAATAACATACCCAGATCAGGTTAATGACAATAATAAATCATTTACTACTGGAAGCTTCTTCAAAAAACAGAATAATAGGGAAAGATAAAGCTTATGCTTCTTCTAATTGGTTTGTTATATCATACTATCATTTTGTAAACTTTTTACTCAAGTCAAATTATATAGATTAACATTGTTACAGAATAACAACTTTCTAGTGACTACCGTTGGCTTTTTTTTCTTTCAGTTATAGCGCTATTTTTAATGTGTTAAACAAGAATCATTTTCTTTTAGTTTTGGCTTTTCAGTGTTTTGAACTTTTCCATATTCCATAATTGATACTATTTACAGTATTCCATGTACATATTTTAAGATTTTAACTTATTATGCTTGTATTGCTCACGTGTTTGAAGGTACAAAAGGAAATTACAGTGAAGTGACAGGTTATCCAGTTACTCTTAGAATCAAGTAAGTTTAAATAGAAATACTTGCATGTTTAAATGAGAGAATTAAAGTTTTTGAGTTTATATGCAGTATACATAGGTTGTACTGATTAATCCCCAAATAAGGCAGAGTTTCTGGGAGATAATGACAGAATAAAAGTGTGTTCATTCCAATCCCTTTCTTGATACCCCACAAATAAATGAAAAATAATGAGAAAATAATAGGTACAAATTATATCAACAGCCAAACTGGGAAATAATACAAAACACAATGACTAACATCAAAACACAGTGACTAACATTATCTGTCAAATTCAGTGGAACATGGATCATGCTGAGGGATGTTCACCGAGAGGTGAAACATACTTTCCCAGATGTCTACCCATCTGTATGTACCTCTGAAAATGCATATATTCTCTTCAAACATTCAATTCAATAGGTAGTTTTGTGTTCATCTGGTAAATATTGAAGAGGTTACAAAGATAAGTAAGAGTGTTCTTTATAGGAATTTACAATCCACGGAGAAAGGTATGACAAGAATGTACAACTCCAAGGCCAGATTATGGGAACATGATGTCCCACAGTGGAGGGGTTCTGAAACAGATGAGGATTAGGAATTTTTATTTTTTTTTAAAAAAAGGCTTCTTAAAGAAAGTAGTGTTTGCAAAAATGTTTAAAGAAAGATAAGATTTCAGTAGCTAATGATGGAGGAAGAAGACATCAATTATAGAGGAAACAGCATGAATCAAGGCAGAAATAATCAGGGAACGTTCACGGAATAGTTACGGATTCCAGTCTGACTGCAGCATGAGATACACACTGGAACGTATGAGTCACTGTTTCATTATGAGCTATGGTTAACCAGAGTGACCCGACACTGATAGAGTTCGGCACTATGAGTTCATTATCTCAATTAATCCCCACAGTAGCCCATGAGGTAAAAATAACTATGTGTACACATTGGGAAAACGAAACTCAGAACTTACCTAAAATCACTCTACGATTGAATGGTTGAGCCAGGAATGTGAACCCAGGGCTTGCTGACCCATGTTCTTACTCTATTACATGATTCTAAGGGCAGGTCTGGAGCCATATTTAGAGGAACCATCACGTCAGGTTGAACATTCAGCCAGTTGATGCCCACTAGAGAGAACATTGTTTTCCTATTTTCAAAATGAGTAGAAGAAAGGCCTTCTCATTTCGCCATTAGTAATTGCATTCTTGTGTCCTGGCAAACAAGAAAAGAACACTTGGCTTCAAAATACCATCCTTGGAATCCTTGAAGAAAAATTATAATTAAAACCTAAACATCTTTATATTTGGCTTGTCTCTGTAATCTCCATTCCTCTATGTAATTTCATCTGTCTACTAATTTCTAAATTATATTTAATCAATGTTTTTTCCTTCTTGTTGGTTACTATACGGCAGATCTTTGCCTCTAAATCACCAAGTTCTAAATATGATGAACCTGTTAATGTGAAAGTAATTGCTTGGCATCAAGTACAATTGTTAGAGAAGCAAAATTACTTTAAACATTTGAAAATACAATTGTAGTCCTTAGAATTAGACAAATTTATCATTTGATAGAGTGTAATAGTATTGAGTGAGCACACTGAAGGCTACCACATGGTATATAGTTCTGCTGGTTTTTTAAATATGGTTATTATATTCCTCATCCTTCCCACTTACACTACCTTTAAGGTTTCTTGGAATTGGCATTTATATTTAAGAAGTTTCCTTTTTTAAATTTTTAACCGATGATGTTCTTTGGTTTTTTGAAGACTAATTCTATGATTTTTTATGTACAGCCTACTACTATGATTATTTCGCATGGAAAACAGTTGCTTTCCTGTCCTGTAAATACTTGGTTCATATTCAAAGTAATTGGGTTGGGTTTGTGAGGTTGCTGTATTTCTTCAACATGCTGTATTTTCTGGGCCTCACGTCATGTAAAATAATATATGATTATTTCAAGATGTCTCTGTGAATTCAAGAGTATTCAAAGGAATTCATGGACGTTTAGGACAACTTTTTTCTTTTCTTTTTCTTTTTTTTTTGAGATACGGTCTCACTGTCACCAAGGTTAGAGTGCAGTGGCATCATCATAGATCACTGTAACCTCCAACTCCTGGGTTGAAGCGATCCTCCTGCCTCAGCCTCCCAAAGTGCTAGGATTACAGGCATGAGCCACCACACCCAGCTCAGGGCAACCTCTTAATAGGGAAAACTGGAAGTACCTCACGTCAGCCTCAATAAGGGTAAAATAAATTTGATATACCCATTCAATAAAACACTACACAGCTATGAAAACCAGCAAGCAAATTTTGTATGTACTGATAGAGATGCCTAAGATATATTTTTAAGTCAAAAAAAGTAACATATAAAACCTCAAATAGTGTGAGAACATTTATGTAAAGGTAAAACTGTACTGATACATAAATAATCGTATTTACAAATAAAAATTTTAGATTTCTAAGGAACTGATAATAACAGTTATTTCTAGGGGAAAAAATAGGAAAATAAGGAAGATTTGCATTCTCACATTTTGTTTACTATTTCACTGAACTGCTTTAATTTTTTCTTCTCTCACTGAGTATGTATTGGTTTTATTAACTAAAATGCTTTTTATGAAAGTTCCTATTTACTTAGAAAACAAAGTATAAGAGACTCTTGATGTCCTTCATAACCTTTATTGAATGGCACTTGATAATCTTCTAATTTACAATAATGGTAAGAGACTTTATAGAAATTACCGCATTGTTCTAGTTTAAAACTTCTAGTGCTGAATGTGTTAATTTATCACCCTACTTTCTTTTCCTACTTTGATTTTATGGTTCAAGTTTGAAAGTGATGAGTAGAGCTGAGCCTTGGCTGGGGCGTGGTGTGCAGGGCTAGCACCATAAAGTAGAGGCAGTCCCTGGGTTATGCAGGAGATACATTCTCAGTTCCTGAGAACATCTTTAGGTCAGATTTGTATGTAACTTGGATTCCTGATGAACAGCACATACATGGTAATACTACTAATAACCAGACTATAATGGCTTATATGTGGTAATAATACAGTGTAACACCGCAATAATAAAAAATAATAATACCCCCGTACTATAATAAATTACAAAAACTATTAGGCTCTTTCTTTTAATTCAAACAAACAGAACATGAAAACAAACTCATGCAAAAAGTTCCAATAGGAGATAAGAGAAATTTCAAAAAAAAGTATTAAAAGTTACTCATCCAAAGTAGTATCAATGCTAGGGTAATAGAATGTTACACTTATTTTGATCTTCTAACCAAATTAGTAATAACCTTTCCATTTCAATAATTAATCCTCTATGCTTCTTAGTAATAATTGATGCTTTCATTGGAGCACTGACTTTTACACGTTCCATTGTTCTCACTTTATCCCTTATAATTGTTACACTAGTTGTGTGACTGATGCCTTCCCAATGAATGATTATTTCTACTTTCATTTCCATTGTAATCACCTTTCTTTTCGCTGCAGACTCTCCTGGTTTTGCAGCGAACTTTCACTTCGGAGGCACGGTAAGGAGGGTAAACATAGACTCACAAAATCGGATAAAATGTTAAAATGAATGTGATACTGTGCCTAAGCCACCACATAAACAATGAGACTACCTGCTAGCGTAAAGATGCTGTGTGCCAGCCAGCTGCTTATGCCATGTGGGTATGTTTACATGCACAGAGGAAACTAGTTCCCAAATTATTAATTTAATTATTTCATTATAGATTATGGGGAGCCTTCGGTTCGTAAGTACTGAACTCCGTAAGTTGGGTTGTCCAAAACCTGGGACTGCCTACGTTTTGTTTCTTTGGGAAGACAGTATAATCTTTCACTTAATTCCAAAAGATTAATTATTTTCATTACTTAGCTTTTGTAAGGTCAAAAATTAACTTGGTTTAAAAAATTAAATTTCAGTATACATTCCAGCATTTTGTTCATATTGCTGAAGTAAATTTATAGGCTTGGAGAAACCCCAGATAACCTTTTGTATGTGTTGGTTTTAATGAATTTTATGTTTTCTGATAATTTATACAAATTAAAGCCATAATGTTCTGGAACATGGAGTTTGGAATCATTCAGACTTGAAAACATATACACGTAGCAGAGTTAAAATGAAAATAAATGAGATCACATTTCTAAAGCACCCCAAGGAAAGACTTGGTCTATAATAGAACTTCAGTAAAAATATCTATGTGTTTATTTTTAAAAATAACTGCAGCCAAGCGTGGTGGCTCATGCCTGTAATGCTAGCACTTTGGGAGGCCCAAATGGAGGATCACTTAAGGCTAGGAGATTGGGACCAGCCTGAGCAAGAGTGAGACTCTGTTTCTACAAAAAATAGAATAATTAGCCAGGTGTGGTGGTGCACACCTGTAGTCCCAGCTACTTGGGATGCTGAGGCCTGAGGATCGCTTGAGCTCAGGAGTTCGAGGTGGCAGTGATCTATGATGACGAAATTACTGTACTCCAGCCTGGGCAGCAGCATGAGGCCCTGTCTCAAACAAACAAAAATACATACGTACATACATTTTTCATAATAAAGTTTCTACACAATAAAAAGGTAATGCGGCAATTGAGAGAAGAGAAGCATTTGAAAATTTTCACTGAATTTTGACCCTTTGCTTTGAACATATTGACTTCTCCTTATAGTCTTACCTCTTACATTCTTGCGCCTGTCTCATTTGTATTCCTTGCAACTTTATGCTTTTATTAAAATTAGTCTTCAGAAGCAACTGATAATGTCAGTACAGTTTGTACTGAGATCTTATAATCTGGCATCAGTTGAGACAGAACTGATAAGTTTTCAAAAAATACTGTTTCTAGCTTCTCATCTGTCTTCCAAAAAATACTAATGGGATTTAGGTTTCTATTGTCCTTATTATTTTAAATTTAAATTACTTTAAATAGTATTAATCCAACAGATTTACTAAAATCTTTGTAATTCTATGTAAGTATTAATGGAAGCCAAAAATCTATTTACTTCGTTCTTTCATACACTTTATAAGTTTCCTGTAGTGTGTGTTATATCTTTAAGAACTAACATATGAAATAATATACCAAATGTTGGCAGTTTTAATTGTGTTAGATTAAAATAATTTCACGTTTTTCAACAATTTGCTTAAATACATTATTCAAAGCTTATACTTACAAAAAATAACATATTTCTCCTTATGGAAAATCATCTATGAAAATGATGAATAAAAATTGTTTTACTGCAATCTTTTTGCATATTCTAAGTATATACATAGCAAAATACACTGGAAATTTAGTGTCTGCATGCTAAATGTGTTTATAGACGTTGATACTGGCTGGAGCTAGGCAGGTATGTTCTTGGTAAGTGATTTTGTGATTTGTAATACAAGATTTGAAATCCTGCCTCACAGAGTTGGTGTGAATAATTTACAAAAGAAATTTTATAAAAAAAATACTATGTTTTAAGTGTTACTCTTTTATTGAGAAATAAATACTGATTAATATTTTTATGAGCTACATACATGTTTATTGGATTGTGCGGAGATAAATAACTATTCATTCACAAACATCCATTGACTACTTGCTAGGTACCAGGCATGGTGCCAGGGACTGGCTCTAGTGATAAATAAAATGAGGTTCTTCTTACATTGATGGAGCTCATAGTTATCGAAGGAGAGGAGGAATTAAAAGCAAATAATATGGTATGTAGTAACAAATGTTGTAAACAGGTGTAGTGGTACAGAGAGAGGATTGATTCTGCTGGGGATCTCAGGAATCATTCACAGAGGCTGCACTTGAAGCAGGATAAATGAGAATATTGACATGGCCAAATAGTAATGGTTGTCATAGGTAGACTGACCATTAGGTAAACATTTGCTCTAATATTAAAAAATACACTGAATACAGAAGGAGAGCAATACTCAGTTCATCAACTGTTGATTGAAGAGCTATACTAGACAAGTCCCTGTTCTAGCTACTGAAGAACTAGAAAGCTGAAAAGGTCTCATCCCTGCTCACAGTCCTGCAGGAGCCAGATGTGTATGCACAAAAGACTGTGCCCCAAGGCAGAGGTTGAGTAGAGGTGGCATGGAAGCTTTGTGCCACCCTACCAGGCCATGGTATAACTGCTAAATCCCAAAGAGACAGCTGTGACTTTGTAAGATATCTGGCCTCTGGAGGACTGAGTTAAAAATGGACTGGCATAGAAGAGAAGAGAAATTGTAAGATATCACTAATATTTTAAAAACACATGACATCATCTTGAGACTTAATGTCAATTAATGGGTAGGATACACTTTAAATTATGGAAAGTTTACTCGTAGCATGACCAAAATAAGTGTTGTAAATAATAGGTACAAACAAGCACTATTAAAAGGGATCTAAATTATGCTTTCTAAAAATACCACAGCTAACCGAGCTAGAATCTCTTAACCAGGCATATCAAGAGATGATCCCTTATTGATTTCTAAGTTTTTCACACTCAAATGGGGAGGCATTGTCCAATTTGGCCCAGTACTCTCTGGTCAGAATTTCTGGATGTTGAAGATTTCCCATTCAGAGGATTGTATTTAGCACTCCTCCCTCCTTAATCCCAAATAATCGCTTTTAGGATTGTTTCTAGGTCTTTCATTCCACCCCCTTACTGTACTTTCTCACCATTGGACATAAATTCCTTTGATTTTATTTTTACTGCATCTTCAAGCTTGTTTATCCATTCATCCATTCTTACCTTACTCATTCTCAGTGGGGGGAAGCAGCATCTGAACTCACCTCCAAGAGCAAAGCTGCCACCTGTGCTTTTATCCTGGTCACCCCTGCTTCCTGCAAGAGCTAACATAGTAATCACTGACCAATTTTCTTTTGTATTTTAATTTTTTTCCCTTCATCCTCAAATAGGATAAATCTCCTCATCCTTCAAAAAAGAAAAGAAACAAGGAACTGACAAAAGAGGGAATCTCTCACATTAATATCCCCATTAATATCCCCTCAAACTTTTCCTTTCTCTCTCTTCAATCTTTAAACAGTTGTTTTTACTCAATTTCACCATTTCTGCATTTACTATTAATTCTCTATTTTCTGAAGTCTGGTGTGTGCCCGAATCATCCATCTGCTGAAGCAGAGCTCACTAAGGTTGCCCAGGGCTTCCCAATTGTCTACCTCCGACTCTGCTCAGGTGCTTCATCACTGCACAGTCTACAAGGTTTTCCATCCCCTCTCAACTCCTCCCTCAGCTACTATTATATCCTCTTGCGCTGTGACTTGTTTTCAGTCTTCCTGGTTTCATCTGCCCTTATCCTTGTGACTGTGACTGTTTGCTTTATTTGATTCCCTCTTTGTACACGTTGCACTCTTTTGGGCTATCATCCACTGTCCTTGATTAAAGTTGCCCATGTGACCCCTAAATGTGGAGCTCCTATCCAGGTTTCTCCAGAGCTCCAGCCTCATGGCTTTGTCTGGATGGACCAGGCCCTCCAAACTTGATATGTCCCAAACCTCATATTGATTTATATCTGTTGTCAACCAGAATTGAGACCTCTCTCATTCAAAATAAATGTCACTTATGTTTATTAAAGATTAAGTATTTTATTAAGTTTTATTGGAGGAAGTGAAACAAAAAGGAATATGGTTGGTGGCACTACTGGATTGCTCACTTTGCAGACTAAACACAAATATAGGGTACTAATATTGCAGGAAATACGGATCAAATTTCTCTGAAAGAAATTTACGTATGATATTTTTAAAAGTCACAGTAGGAAACAAAGGATTGTATTTGAGTTCCTTATGCTTATATCATGGTGCAGTATTTTTATTTTAAAATATTTGGACTTGATGTTAAGTACTATTAATATATGGAGGTATGGGACCTCATAATCTTTTCAGGACATAAGGTAACCTGATCATAGTTGATGAGCATTATAAAAATTTATTGTTGTAGTCTCCTTTTGTTGGCGTCTGGGTAAGTCTGAGAGAAAAATTCTTCTTCCACTTGCAGACATAGGTGATCAGCCAAACTCTAAATGATACCTGATGAGTAACAGTGGCAACCTACAGGTTTCTCTGTGCAAGTGCAACTTCTGTTTGCTCCCATCATCTTTTGCCAAATCCTGATAACCAGATTTCCATGTGGCCCCCTCTCACTTAGCTTCTGCTTCTGTCAGTGATCCTCTTTCCCTGTTCCTGCTACACAGTTCCTGCTGTAGAAATAGAACCAAGTAGCCTTCTTTTGCAGAATAAATAGATTTATCCTTAAGCAGCAGTGGACAATTAGAATGGGATGGTAAGGTGGAGGGATGTGTATAAAAAGAGTGCGAAATGTGAAATGCCCTTTTATAAAAGTGTTTTCTTAGAGAAGATCAACTCTTTGGACTGACTTCATTTCTAAAGGTACTAACTGGACTTAAGATAAGCTTAAGAGTAAAAGGCGCTAGCATCTTCTTACCTTAGAAGGTGGATTGTGTTAAATACTTCCAAGTCCGAAGGAAGGAATACACAGATATTTGCCTTTAGGATGTTTGCTTGTAAGAGTGCATTAAAAGTCAATCCCAGTCAAAGTAGTTTGTTAGAAGTAAAGGCATGTCATTGGGGTGTGTGTGTGTGTTTCAATAGCAGCATTTTACCTTGCTGCAGATTTAAACTATCCTTCTGTAAGTATTCCCTTAGCAAGTGTGACTGTGATATAAATTGCTTTGTGAATCAAAGTAAAATAGTTCGTCTACTTTTGCCTCGGTTTTCTTACCTGCAGTTTTGGGGAGGGATATTGCAAAGAATATTGTTTTCAAAAGAATATCATTCAAAATAAAAAGTAATGTACTATAAATTGTATTAAGTCATATAACTATAAATGCATTAGACTGAAGACTTGTAAACCAGGCTGGCCCTGGAAAGAGTTGTGAGGAAGGCAGGATGCCTTTGCTGCTGGCTCACCTTTCCATCTCTGCCATGCCTTCTTACCTGCCGGTTCAGGTACTCAGTGGTGAGTCCATTTCTACTCATTGAACCCTGCACAAAGAAAAGGGAAGTAGCATTATTTATGTGTGCTATCTGTCAGACTTTATATTAGCTGTTTTACATATATTCTCATTTAGATGACTGTCAAGCTTGTGACACCAGCTCTCCTTCTGCAGCTCCAGACTCCATTTTAGTCAACTGCCTAGTCAAGATGGCTATGGCATTTATTTACATCACACGATGTTATATGAAAATACCTACTTACCTGCTGACATACATATTAATAATCCTGTTTTATATAGAGAAGCAATACACCTGCAGTAGTGAAGACTGTGGCTTTTTATGACAGACTAATTGAGGAAGCTGAATCTCCAGAGATTGTCACCTGCCCAAGGCCACATATTGTTACTGAAATACATATAGTAAAAGGATTTTAAACTAAGTATGGTGGACTCCAACTGCCATTCTTTCACGTACTTTCAACCACTTTTCTCTACCCTGCTTTTCTATTTTTACATAAAGGAGTGAAATGTTTCCCTCAAACTTGCATTTTTCTATTTTATATATATAGCATATATTTTATGCAAAACAAAAATAATTTTCATTTTTGGCAAGTCTAAAAGTATATTTGATGATAGATGAAGAATCTCTGTAATCCACCTTTGGCATTTTTGTAATGCTACATTTAATTTTAAACTTAAGCCTGAAGGACTAGTAGAATCAGAGAAAACCTTGTTTTGCTTAGCTGTCATTGTTTACCTTGAGCATGAAAAATAGAGAAAGTACTTAGAAAGCTTAGAGGAATAAAGAATAATAACCATCATGTTGCCCAGGAAATAAAAGGAAATGATGAAGCATACATCTACAATCTCAGTGATCAGTGATTTTAGCTATTGGCTAGACATTTAATTTAGTGTAAAAAATGGTGTGAGGTGATGCTTGAAAACATGTCGGCAGACATTTTTTGCCTTATTATTTATTTTGATATACTGACAACTGGCCATGTTAATTTCCACTGGTAATACAACTGAAACGATCTCAATATACATAACAACACTCACCACCCAAACATACTTAAAATTGTCCTGTAAACAATACCTTATTATAATCACATAGTTTGATATGTTAAGGCTAATTTATGGGAACAGTTTCTCTGAACAAGCATTTAGAGTGGCAAAGGCATCCTTTTCTCTTAAAAGACATGGTAAGCATTCTTTTTCCACCCCGACTGCCCTGTTCTTTTATTCCCCATGCCTGGGGTGCTTTGGAGGTGGAGAATGCACCTTAAGCTAAATCAATTCACGTTCTTAAGAGCTATGAAGAATTTCAATTCTCTGAAACTTTTCAGTATTAAAAATATCATTCTCTTCAGCTTTCCCCTAATTCTTTTGCTGAAGGATGCCATAATTTCTTCCGTATTTACAAGGGGTGATATGTACCATTATTTTTTTATTTGTTTAAAAAAATTTGTTTTTATTTCAGAATATTAAGGGGATACAATTATGTGTGTGTGTCTGTGTATATATATGTGTATATATGTATACATATATATACACTACATTTTCTTTATCCACTCAGGAATTGATGGGCACTTATGTTGATTCCACATCTTTGCAGTTGTGAATTATGCTGTGGTAAATATTTGAGTGCAGGTGTCTTTTTTATTAATATAAAATGGCTTCATTTCCTTTGCATAAATACCAGTAGTGGGACTGCTGGATTGAATGGTAAGTCTACATTTATTTCTATGAGGAATCTCCATACTGTTTTCCGTAGAGATTTTACTAATTTGCAGTCCTATCAACAGTGTACAAGCATTCCTTTCTCTCTACATCCATGCCAGTATCTTTTGGTGTTTGTTTTGACTTTTTAATAAATGAGCATTCTGATAGGAGTAAGGTGGTATCTTATTGTAGTTTTAATTTGCATTTCCCTGATGATTAGTGATACTGAGCACTTTATTCATATTAATATATTTGTTGGCCATTTATGTATCTTCATTTGAAAAACTTGTGTTCATATCTTTTGCCCACTTTTTAATGAGTATTGAAGTCACTTGCAATTAAGATGCTACTGTTTATTTCTTTGCTTAGATCTAGAAGAATTTGTTTTATGAAACTAGGACCTCCTTTGTTAGGTGCTTATGTATTTAGGATTGTTATGTCTTGTTGAATTGCTCCCATTACCATTCTATAATGACTATCTTTGTCTTTTTTTTTAAAATATTGATTTCTTTTTTTTTAAAATATTGATTTAAAGTCTATTTGATCAGATATGAGAAAGGCTACACCTGCTCACTCTTGGTTTCCATTTGCATGGAATTTTTTTTTCCATCCTTTAACCTTGAGTCTGTGTGAATCCTTGTGGTTTAGATATGTTTTTTGAATATGGCAAATAATTGGATTCTATTTTTTCATCCATTCAGCGAGTTTAAGTTTTTAAGGGGGCATTCAGACTGTTCATGTTGAGTGTTTGTATTGATATGTGGGATGCTGTTCTGTTCGTCATGTTGGATGATACCTTATTGTTTTGTTTTCCTTCTTGTGCTCTTGTTTTATAAGAGCTGTGAGCTGTAACTTTTGGATGTTTTTAACACCGGTGGCTATCTTGTGTGCTGTTCCATGTATAATGCATTAGTAAGCATTTCCTATAGGGCAGGTCTAGTAGTGACACATTTCTTTAGTGTTTGCTTGTCTGAAAAAGACTTTATTTCTCCATAATTTATGAAACTTAGTTTTGCAGGATGCAAAATTTTTGGCAGGTGGTTATTCTGTTTAAGAAGATTAAAAATTGTGCCCCAATCCCTTCTTGCTCATAAGGTCTCTGCTAAGAAGTCTGCTGGCCTGATGGAATTTCCTTTGTAGGTTAGTTGTGCTTTCATCTTACATCTTGTAGAATTTTCTCCTTCATGTTGACTTTGACCAGGTCAATTATTATGTGTCATGGAGATGTCCTCTTTGCTGTGATTCTTTCCACGCCCATCTTGTATCTGGATATCCGAATTTCTGGTGATACCAGGGAAATTTTCCTCAATAATACCCTCAAATAGGTTTTCTATTCCTTTTGCCTTTTCTTCTTTTCTCTGTGGATGCCCATAATTTATATATTGGTTCATTTCACATAGTCCTATGTTGCTTTGAGTGTTATTCATTCTTTTTTTTTTTTTTTTTTTTGGTATCTTTGACTAGGTTAGTTCGAAAGTCAAATCTTCAAGCTCTGAGACTCTTCTGCAAGGTCTAGCCTGTTTTTGAAGATTCTGCTGTATTTTGTAATTTCCCAAGTGACTCTTTCATTTCTTCAAGTTCTGTTATACCCTTTCTTATGTTATCTATCTCTTTGGCTAGTTTTTCATATTTTTTTCATTCATGTTCTGAAACACTATGGGCTTGTGTGTTTTCAACTTTCTCTTCAATCCCATTCATCTTGTTTGCCATCCATCTTCTGAATTCCAGTTCCAACATGTCCACAATTTACTATTGATTGGGATCCATTGCTGTGGATCTATTGTGATTATTTGGGCTTGTCATACTAGCTTTTTTTTCATGTCGCCAGAGGTTTTTTTGCTGGTTTCTTCTCATCTGAAACCTCTTCTTTCAGCTCCCGGCTGACAGATTTGCAGTGCACCTATTCTCTTTTGCTGGGAACTCTCCTCCTTAATCAGGAGGAGGAGAGATCCCTGTATAACCCTTTTGTTTCTTGCTCTGGAGGATTGACCTGCTGGGAGATGAGTGGATGCCCCCAGAATCTCTAACTCAGCTGTTCTGCGTTGTCTCAATCCCCTGTTGTCACAGTCCAAGCCTACGCTCAAGGATATTCATTCAGATTGGTTTGGTCTCCAGGACACTGTTGGAAGCTTGGGCAGAGAGCTGGCAAGACCCTCTCTACGGAGGAAGGTGGTGTGACCTTGGCTCCTGTGAGGGTTGTGGGACCTTGGTAGATACCTGGATATGCCATGGGACTTCAGCCAGTGGCAGGGCGGATGGTAGGATTTCGTGGGGCACCTGGGCCCATCACAGGACTGCAGTTGGTGGCCAGCGGGTTGCTGAACTGCGTGGGTGCATTGCAGGACCATGGCCAGTGCCTGTGCTTGGGCAAATCGTGGGACCTGGGCCAGTGCTGGGTGATCCTTGTGTGGAGTGGTGGTTAGTAGGCTGCTGCTTGAAGCCCAGGAGGTGTGTGTGTGTTGGGGTAGGGGGTTGTGAGTGTCCCTCTTCACTGAGGCGGGTATTGCTGGAGGTTGCTCTTCCCGGGTCTCCACCCATTGGTGGCAGGGGCTGTTTGGCAAGGCTGTCTAGACATTGGCAACAGGTGTCAGGGCTGCGGGTGTTCACTTTCCCCAGGTATAGGTGTAATGATGGTACATGGTTGGGCGGGGGGCAGCTTGTGGCTAGCAAGTTTGTGGTAGAGTGCTGGACCACAGACGTGGTGGCACGAAGGGCCTTGGTAATGTGGCCTACCAGCTGGCATGCAGGACTAGGGACTTGTTCTGCGAGTCAGTGCTTGGGGCTGCAGTGGTATGGCCTATAGGCTGGCACACAGAACCAAGGGTGTGTGGGTTTGAAGGACATGACTATTCACATGGTGCACAGGGCAGGGGGCATGGCCTGCTGGTTGGCGCAGGGGTCTGCAGGGGCATGAATCTCTGCTTGGTGCCAGGTCTGATTGGGCGTGGGGGCTCTGGGGGCTTTTTCCACTGGTCGGCTGGCAGGGAAGTGGAACTTGGCTGCTGGATGGCTGAGGCACGCTCCCCGCACAGGTCCTACTGAGGCTGCTACTGTGAGATCTCTCGATTCGAGTCCCTGGTTGGTGGTGGTGGGGCTTCCAGTCCTGGGCATGAAAGTGTCTGCTCTTTCTGTTTCCTCCCTGGCCTGGCAAGAGGCGATGTTGGGGTAGCTGCAATGAAGCCGATCCCTGTGTGGATGGGGAGCTCTAGACCTGAGAGCTCAGAGTGGCATCAGCTGCAGACAACCCTGAACTGAGACCAGCAGTTCCCTGCTGAGCCCACCCTTTGGTGCAACGTTACAGTCTCCAAGCAGTTTCCTGATTAATACAGAGGCCCTGGTGGCAGTGGGCCCCTCACAGTTCCAGTTCCAGTGCCCACAGCGGAAGCACGGGGCCCTGGAGCTCTATCCTTTATCACTTCTCCATGTGGAGGGGTCTCCCCCAGGCACCTTCTGATCTTGGTGAGTGGAACTCCCCATTCCTGTCTCCTTCACTGTGAGTTTCTCCTATCCCTTCTCTGAGGAGCTACAGTGCTCTCTGCAAGAGGGTCCATCTGTAGGTGAGCATCCACCTGCAGATTTCCATGCTCTCCTACAGAGTGGTGCCTGCAGGCTGCTTGCACTCTGCCATCTTGGCCCCTCTGTTTCTTTCTTCTTTTGACTTCTTTCTATCCTTGGGTTATCAGTGATAGGAAAGTTAAAGTATAAGCTATGAGTAGACTGCTAGAAATATTAAAGGAGAGCTCTTGAGAAAAATAACGCTGCCATATTTATTAAGTATTAATGAAGTTTTTTTAGTCAATAATGTTAAGCTAATTTCCTTTCTGGCAAGTCTTCATAGTGTTTCATTTTTTTTTTTTCATTAAAAAACCATTGATATCTCTGTTGTAATTGATACAGAGGCAAAAAGTCTCTGCTTTTGAGATGTCTCTCTGCCTCTTTGCTTCCCCGTAATTGGTTTTGTAACTATAATTGAAAGCTCTGGTTTCAAAGACTGTAATACTATACAGCCTTGATTAAAGAGTGGTCACAATAAGAGCACACATGGACTTTCTTCTGAGTAGCATACTTCACCTTGTGGTGCATCTAGACACTCTCTACATCTTGCTCTGGTTTGCTACTTGAGGGCAGTTTTCCCTCAGCAATACTCCTAGTGGGTGGGATAGCAGAGCTGGCTGATGCTAGGGGAACGGTGCTTGAACTTGAGGAACTTTATTGTAAGCCATTTCTATAGGTCTGGACTTCCATGAAGTTAGCCATGTTGGAGTAAGGTCCTTGGTTCAAAAATATCTTACTATGTAGGAAATCTTTCTATTGAGCAAGGAGATGTGGGTCTGTGGGAATAATAGCTAAATAACAAGTTAACACGATTGAGGACCTAAGTCTCCCTCTTTTGGGGAGTGTTAACACCAAGTTTGTCAAGTGGCCACTCTCTGGATACCTTTCCATTGTGCACAGGTGCCTGGCTGACAGTTGCACTGAGAGATTGACTCCTGGCTCCACCCAGGACAAAATAGTTCTTTCCTTAAACAACAGGACCCAACTTCCACAGGCAGAGGCATCTAAAGCTGTTATGGAGTGTTTGTTCATGTGCTTAAATCCAAATCCACAATATGATTATATTAGAAAGTGGGGCCTTCGGTAGGTAATTAGGTCAGGAGGGTGGAGCCCTAATTACCTTTTTATAAGTATCCTTATAAAAGGGACTCCAGTGTGGTCTCTTTCCCCCTTTCTGCCATGTGAGGATACAATAAGAGGGCAGTCTACAAATTGGAAGAGACTTCTCACCAGAACTTGACCATTATGGCACCCTGATCTCAGACTTACAGCCTCCAAAATGGTGAGAAATAAGTTTCTGTTGTTTATAAGCCACTCAGTTTGTGACACTTTGTTAATACGAGCCTGAACTAAGGTACATCACGAACTGACCTGAAACATGCGGGATACGACCTTTATTTAAGCTTTTATTAAAACAGCAACAGAGAATTTAAGCCACACGGTGGCAGAGGCTGACAGGAACAATAGAGGGAACAAGAGAGGCCGGAGCTGGCAAGGGAGGATCAGCATTGACCTCTGCTGTTCTCCAGAGTGACCCAGCCAGGCAGGTTCAACTCCTCCAACTAATGCTTCTCCTCCTCTGACATGTCCTAACTCAACTTAGCTTCCTCCATCCCCTGGCCCACTTTTTAAAAATACTTTCATTTTCCCATTAGATGCAATATCATCAATACAGATGTAAACCTTACCGTGACTTGGCTGTATGATGAAGTGTTTAAGGCCTCAGACTCTGGAGCCAGAGTGCCTGGATTTGATTCCCAGATCTACAATTACTGCCTAAGTGATTTGGGGCAGATGATTCAAGATGTCTGAGCTTCAGTTGCCGCCTCTGTAAATAATCCATGTGGGCCTTGTAGAGGATTAGCTGAGTTAGTATTTGTAATGCACTTAAAACAATATCCGCTACATGATAAGCTCCTTTTAAATGGTTGCTACGATAATGATTATTACTCAAAATATAATTTTTGTGACAGCATTCATTCAAAAAAATATTTATTAAGAACTTAACTATGTGCTAGGCACAGTATTTGATCTGTTTCATTACTAACAAGTTCTATACTATGAGTAAGGCCAGAACCTATCTGGAATATAGCAGTTTAAATTCCTGCTGCTGCATTGTGTTTGAAATATAAGAATGTGAATGGCTTCTAGCTATTTGAGAGGGTTAAGTGTGTGACTTGGGCTTTGGTAATACTGTCCCTGAAGGTCTGGTTACTGTTCCAGAGTGCCAGGATTACAGTTAGCTGGTCCTGATAGGGAGAGCCTGGGGGCCCTATCCTCAGGCAGCAGAATTTACTGCTTATGTGTGCAGTTACTCTGCTTTGCCAGATCCACTGTTAGAAGGGTTAAGACCCCCTTGACCAGAAGAGGAAGGTGCTAAATTCCAAAACACCACCTTACCCGCTTCTCTTACTCCACTTTGTACTATGCACTGCATGTGTGCAGTGGTCCTGTATGACATCAATGTTTACTCAAACTTTTGAAGTCTTTTTTCTATGTAGAAAGGTATATATTCATTTAGGGGGAAAAAAAGCAACTACTAATTCTACTCCCAGAACCAGGTAGGCTAGTTTATACTGTATTGGGGAGATAAGAAGGTATTAAAACTGAAAAACAAGGGAAGAGTTACAGAGAATTGTAGAGGGAAGAGTTTTCAAAAAACAAATGTGGCTTCTTCTCAGTGTTACCTTGGTCTGACCTTGTCCTTGATTCACAAATGCCAGAGATTCTTTAAGAACTGGGTAGTAAGAACCATTCTTAGGTTGTATATTGAAATTGATTTGTTCATCAACCTGCCTGAGGAAAGTTGAGATATGGCCCTTGATGCTTAAAACAGTTGAGTGGAATGATAGTCACATATGTATTAGGCAGAAAAGAGGAATGAAGAAGACCAGAGTAGACAGGAGGATGTAAGTAGTCCCATGCCTGTAACCATAGATGTGACAATCATGTGCCAGAAGCACATACTTTGACATCACAGTCTGTGAGTCTGTGTGGTATTTCCTTTAGAAAAGGTAACCGTAACTCTTTTTTGCAGCATGGACTCCTTTGGTGGTAATCTACTGTAGCCTGTAGACATATTCTCAGAATACATTTTTAAATGCATAAAATAGAAATACATAGAATTCAAAAGGAAAGCAGCTACATTGAATATATTTAGCAAAATATTTCAGAATTTGTGATGTACTATAAATGTGTTTCTTCACAATGTATTAATCTATGATCTGTCACTGGCTCTAAAAACAATCATAATTTCAAAGAAGTGTTTAAAGTAAAAAATATTTCAAGTTATATAAAATAATGGGAATATGATATGAAAAAGCATGAGATTTCTATTGGTGACCAAGTCGTGGGATTTAGAATAAAGTATATTTCCCTACATGTCCAAAAGCTAAGCAAGCTAATCACTCATTTCTGTTTATACTCCTCATGTTATTTCTTTTAAAATGCTCAGATTCATTGAAATAAAGAATTGAATGACAAAATGATTGGACTTTGAAAAAGGATGTGGCAAATAGCTCTAATCTTCTTGCTGTTCTTTTCATTAGGTTATAGAAATTTTAATCTTCTATTATTAATACTATTCTAATCTATATGAATATAGATTCATATAGAAAACTCACTCAAAGTGAGTTTTCAGTTTTGGTAATTGTTTACTTACATATATTGATCTTAATAAATTTTTGTTTAAGTCCTTGTTTCCTTTAAAAAGAAATCGTTGGAGGAAACATGCCTAGAACCTATAGATTTTCTTACTTGTCACTTTCAGATCTTCAGTCATCATGCCTCCTGACATCCAGACTTATTTATCTTGGTAGATTTTATTTCCGGTTGCAAAATGCAGTGAATAGAATCAGACATAGTCAGAAGGAAGAGGCCTGTGAGCTATGGGTGATTGCTTTTATGTATTATTGGTGCCTATGGAGGGTCTCATTAACACGCACAGCATGGAGAATTGTTGCAACTATCACACAGAGCTCAAAAAGTCCAACTGCAAAGCAGGCTTGATTGTTTATGTCTCAGTATTTTTATTTGGAGCTTTAAAAGACATTAATAAAACTTCTTGGGACAGGTGGAATGCCATATGGCGCAGGGACTGGACCACTGCCATAGCTTTAGAAATTTAGTGAAGCTTCCCCTTCTAGCGGGAGTGATAGGAGCCTCTCGGACTGCTTCCATTCGGGGATGGAATTCATGTACAGATCCACAATAAAGCTACTTAAAAAACAAAACAGTAATCACCTCGAAAGAGACTTCTTGCTTTAGTATATACTTATTGATTCGGCCTAAAGGAGAACATCTTTGTTAGCAATATCTTTATTGGATTCAAAACTTTTTTATACTTATTGACTTATACAAAATTCATAAAAATACCATTTTGGGATAATTTAGGAGTGGGATGGCTATAGTGGTTTCTGTACTTTGAATACTTCTAAATTCAGATTTTATGTCTTCCTAACATACACACACAGACACAGACACACTCATTCACATTGTTTACACGTCTGTGGGTAGTTTTGAATGGTGGCATAGCCTTTGAGTGGCAGCGTCTGGGATTTGCTAGATGGAACACCAGAAGTCAGGCTGCTATCGTGGTTCTAATGTTAGTTAACACAGCAACTTTCCTCTTTACAGTGTTTTTATGCCAACCTTGAGGCAGGTGGGGAAGAACTGCCTTTGTGGTATTGCTTGCTACAGCTGCTCCTAATGGTTTCTGTAGTAGTAGTTAGACCAAGAGCTCTAGAGAAGGAAAAAGGTAAGGGTAGGTTCTTTTCAATGCTTGAGAGAGAAAATAGATTTCATCCTTGTTTAATAGAATATGGAAAAATTGAATATTTATAATCATGTCAGTGTCTTCAAATTATTGATATATATATATATATACTTTGGAATACTATAGATAATTCTGTATAGGATAATTTTTGAAAAGAATGGTACCTTTGAGGATGTCATTTTATATGGAAATGGGCACCTCAAGTAATTTAAGGTAAAGATTAAAGAATATAGAAGAACATTTACTTATTGATTTATTTCCATTGTTTTCTTCTCTATTTCTCTTAGATTCCTAAGTCAGGAAGGAATTCCTAAGTCACAGGAAGACCCCAGAGTACTCTTTGATTCTTCATAACTGCTTGCTCATACACCTGTAATACGTGGTGAATCACAATATAAAAAATTTGTTGAATATAAAGTATAGTAACTACCAATTATGAGCATTTTTTATTTCCATAAATGAGCTAGTCACCTTATATTTTTCCCTATTATTGTGACAACAGTGCAGATAGGTGTTGTTATTTCCATTTTATAAATGCAGAAAATGAGACCAAGAGAAATTAAGTAACTTCCCAAGTTCTTACAGATATAACTATTAAGTGGCAGAACTGGCTTTTAAAAAAACATCGTCAGTTGAATTATGGGGTCCACATTCTTCCTTCTGTGCCTAAAATTCTGTCTTTTGTTCTGTGGCAAATATTTCACAGAGATTTGCAATTACTTGGTTGAGGCATTTTGCCCCTTTGACTTATAAGGGCCTCAGTGATCTACAAATATGTCTTGTGGAAGACTCTGCCAACGAAAAAAAAATTTGTAAATGAGAGGAGTCATGCTAATGACAAACAGTGTACAACATAGCTGTCTAGGAAAGTGCCAACCCAACTTCTGGCTGTAAGTATGAGAATATAGCTCTGCTTGTCCCAGTTAAGCTCTGAATGCATATGTAGTCATTTCCCTTTATAACTCTCTATGGACAGAGTTTGCAACATCAGATCTGAAATGGTACAAGTGACTCCTGGTAATAAGAAGCTGAGGAAGCCGTGGCCTAAAATATAAACTCTTTTAAAAAGCTTGTTTCCTTACTGAGCTTGCCAATTTCCATAATTAGTCAGAGGCAATTAAGTACCTTAATTAGTTTGATCTTTATGGACTTCCCAGAGCATATTTTTGTTTTGTAATCAGAACTGAATTTGAGTATATGACTAATATCCCTTATAAAGGCTTACATTAGCATACATCAAAATGGTTTACTTCCCTTCTAGGATGGAGATATTTTATTGACGTAATTTTAACATGCGTTTCGTGAAGACACAGTGTTTATGCATTATTACTTATTTGAAATATCACTTCAGTTTGCAGGCAGCATGGGGTTAAGCAGAACATAATGGTTTTTCTTCATCTTTTTGGTTTAGACACAGCCGCAAAATAAACATTTAAGATGCATGTATTAATACTTAAATCATCTTAAATGCTTTATATAGATGATGTAAATTTTGGTATAAAATAATTGTTAATATAGAAGTTTATGTAATCCAGCAAGGTACCCATATAAGAGAAAACTGTCAATCCATGTCTGTGAGATGTAGCATTTGAGCCGTACTACAAATAAGGCTGATTGGATCAGTGATTGCTGATTTCCAAATTTCAGTTTATATAAGCACTTGAAAGAATCTGGACTATTTAAAAACTAGCCTGAGTTCTCTTGTTTTCTTTTGAATACCTCTGCTTCTATGTCCATTGGATACATCTGTCGGATCTTGTCTTCTATCTTTTTTTTTTTTTTTTTGGTCTTATGTGCAACTAAATTCATTCTTGAAATTATGACTGTCCTAGATTTCGTACCATACTCTTACTTCCACCCTCCACTCCAGGGCTGTTTTCTCTGAGGAACGCAGTTGATTTTCTTTAGTGTCTTAATGCCGCTACTTTTTTTTCCTTTTTAAAAATCTCTAGGGGTGCTTTGTGTGCTATTTTCTAATTCTTGTTTTTCAAACTTACTGTCCTCCTTTTTTATTTCTCTTCAGTTGATAAATAAACTGAAAAACTCTATCTCTACTCCAAGCTGACTGCTTTCTTGAGTTTTCAGGGGTCTGAGAATTCCTTTGAATGGAATGCGTCATGGATTTTGGGAGGGGAGGTCTATGCTCATAGGCAGCCTGGCTCCTTTGAAATTAAATCCTGTTGAGCTCTTAGTACAGCTTCTGACTTCCTTAGTTCTAATGGGACCAAAGAAGACACGGTGGTAGCAGAATACCTGATGGTAGCAGAAACTATTACAGAAAACAAACTACAGATTTAGTTTCATTAGTGCTATTATTAGCCTGGTCAGTGGCAATCCTGTCCCAGAGTTCTGTTGTACATACTGAGCAGCTGAGTTCTGCAAGTGTAAAAGCGATGGGCAGTTAAACAGAATTGACTGTACTGAGAATAGGGCCAGGGTGAAAAAAAGGTTTTTCATTTTATATATCAATTCCACACTCATTCCCTCTTCTGGTACTTAGGGGAGAGAATTTAAAAATCTATTTTTTATGTGTTTTATTTATTTTTATGCTTATTCTTATTGAAGTAAGAAATGGCTATATGCATTGAAATGTTTATTTTTAAGGCCAAAGAATTTTATTCAGTATTTGTTATATATGTAAGCAAGATTTGAGCATATCTAAAGTGACAGATGAACTAGCTACAAAATTTATAGCTATTGGTTTTAGCTCTAAGAAGTAATCAGTAATGTGAAAGCAATGATAAGAAGCCCTTAGTGTGCTTTATTCTTGTGTTAGCTTTTATCATGCCACTGAAAAGAATTATGGGCAATGTTTTGTTATTGTTTGTGTCTTACAGCTAGATTAGATAATGTTGGTCATTTGTTGAGGATTATAGAAAACCTGTGCATTTATGTCAGTATCCACTGTCAAAATTGGAAAGTTCAATTTTGTGTGTTTTAGGGCAACAGAGCCTTTCTTTATACCTCTTAATGATCACCTGGCTTCAGACTCACTGCTGTGCTTCTAATTAGTAGCTGAGTATGTGGGACCAGGGCCTATGCATCAAGGCAGAGGCTTAGATACAGGATTTATGCATTTATTAATTATATTTATTGAGGAGTTATGTATTGAGCATTATTTAGAGCATTGAGTTATGTAATGAAGAAAAAGACACACAAGATCTCTATTCATGGATCTTATGTTCTATTAAACACATATAAATAAGAAAATATCTGAATAGTGATTAAGTACAACACAAGTAAGGGCTATTCCTTAGAAGCGTGTTCATGGTATGTGTGGTTAGGGGAAATATTACCCATTCCTAATTTGGAAAGCCACATGAAGGCACTGCTTTATTTATTCTCCAGCCAACTACAGCAGGGGCAAATTGGCCTCAGTGATCTTAAAGCATTCCTATTATGTGGATCTTAAACATGTATGCAGATTGTCTACTGGCAACAAAAATACTATGGTAATAAGGACACCAGGTAATGTAGACTCCTAATTATATTTAAATAGGCCTACATAAAGCGATAATAATGGTAAGATAACATAGCAATAATGGTATAATAGTAAGATAGCAAAGAAATAATGATAAAATATTTGGTGTTTATAAAAGTTAATATTCCAGTAACATCAACTAAACATAATATATGCTATTTTAATTTGCTAGATTTACTTTAAGGAATAACATTTTTCTATCCAGCAAACAGCATAGATACCTAACACACAGCATGTAAAAATTATCTTCAATTTATAAAATGAAGCACATATGCCATATAGAACCAAAATGAAAAAAATATGAGGCATTGTCAGTGTGTGCATAATTGAATCAAAATAATTAGATAGTATGTTCACTTCACAATTTTATTACAGGGATAACTTGTGCTTCCTTTTTTTGTACCAATTTATGGGGTAGCTGAGAAATTTTGTCACATGTATATAATGTGTAGTGATCAAGTCAGGGTATTTAGGGCGTCTGTCGCCCAAGTACAACACATTTTTGCTAAGTATAGTCGTCTTACTGTGACATCAAACATTGTTTTTATTCCTTCTATCTCACCATATGTCTGTACCCTTTAACCCACTTCTTCCTCCTCCCCTCCTCCAACCTACCCTTGACTCACACTACCTAGTCTCTGTTATCTACTTTTCCCCTCTCTACCTTAATGTGTTCTCATGTTTTAGCTCACATATGTAAGGGAGACCATGGGATATTTGTCTTTTTGTGCCTGGTTTATTCCACTTAAACGACGTTGATCTCTAGTTCCATCCATGTTGCTGCAAATGGCATAATTCCATTCTTTTTTATGTCTGAATTGTATTCCGTTGTTTATATGTACCACATTTTCCTTACCCATTTATCCGTTGATGGATGCTTAGTTTGATTTCATACCTTTGTTGTCTTTGTTGTTTTGAATAGTGCTGCAATAAGTTTATTACACTGTGCATATGTTGTGTTTTTCACGTATTGAAGGTTTGAGCTGACCCTGCAACAAGTAAGTCTATCGGCGCCATTTTTCCAACATGTGCTCACATCACGTCTCTGTGTCAGTTTGATCATTCTCACAATGGTTCAGACTGTTCCATCATTATTACATCAATTAGGGTGATCTGTGTTCATTGATTTTTGATGTTACTATTGTAATTTTTTGGGGGTGCCATGGAACCATGCCCGTATAAGATGGCAAACTTAATAAATGTTGTATGTGCTCTGACTTCTTCACCAACTGGCTATTCTCCCTACTTTCCCCCTGTCCTTGGACTTCCCTATTGTCTGAGAAACAACAATATTGAAATTAGACCAGTTAATAACCCTATAGTGGCCTCTGAGTTTTCAAGTGGAAGGGAGGAGTCATACATCTCTCACTTTAAATCAGAAGCTAGAACTGATTAAGTTTAGATTAATTAAGAAGGCATGTTGAAAGCCAAGATGGGCTGACAGCTAAGCCTCTTATGCCAAACAGCCACATTTTGAATGCAAAGGAAAATTTCTTGCAGGAAATTAAAAACGCTACTTCAGTGAATACATGAATGATAGGAGAGTAAAACAGCCTTATTGCTGATATGGACAAAGTTTTAGTGGTCTGGATAGAAATATCAAGCCAGCCAGAACATTCCCTTTAAGCCAAAGCCGAATTTCGAGTGAGATCATAACTCTCTTCAATTTTATGAAGGCTGAGAAAGGTGAGGAAGCTGCAGGAAAAAAGTTGGAGGTTGGTTGATGGACTTTAAGGAAAGAAGCTGTCTTTTTAGCATAAAATTGCCACGTGAAGCAGCAAGTGCTGATGCAGAAGCTGCAGCAAGTTACCAAGATCTAGCTAAGCTCATTGATGAAGGGGGCTATATTAAACAATAGATTTTCAATGTAGGGGAAACAGCCTTCTGTTGGAAAAAGCTGCCATGTGGGACTTTGCTATCTAGAGAGAAGTCAATGCCTGGCCAAAGCTTCAACGGACAAGCCGATTCTCTTGTTAGGAGCTAATGGAGCTGATGACCTTATGGTAAAGCCAGTGCTCATTGGCAATTTTGAAAATCCTAGGGCGCTTAAGGATTATGCTAATTCTATTCTGCCTATGTTCTAGAAATGTAACAACAAAGCCTGGATTTTCACAGTATGGTTTACTGAATATTTTCAGCCCAATGTTGACATTTACTACTTAGAAAAAAAAATCCTTTCAAAATTACTGTTCATTGACAATGCACCTGGTCACCCAAGAGCTCTGATGGACATGCACAAGGCAGATTAATGTTTCTTTCATGCCTGCTAACACAGTATTAATTCTGTAGCCCATGGATCAAGGAGTAATTTTGACTGTGAAGTCTTACTATTTAAGAAATAAATTTTGTAAGGTTGTAGCCATCATAGATAGTGATTCTTGTGATGGATATGGGCAAAGTCAATTGAAAAATTTCTGGAAGGGATTTACCATTCTAGATGTCACTAAGAACATTCTTGATTCATAGGAAGAGGTCAAAATAGCACCACGAACAGGAGTTTTGAAGAAGTTGATTCCAACCCTCATAGATGACTTAGAGGGATTCAAGACTTTAGTGGGAGAAGTAACTGCACATGTGGTGGAAGGCAAGAGAACTGGAATTAGAAGTGGAGACTGAAGATGTGACTGAATTGCTGTGATCTTATGATACAACTTGAATGGATGAAGAGTTGCTTACGTATGAGTGAAGAAAGTGCTTTCTTGACATGGAATATACTCATGGTGAAAATGCTGTGAACATTGTTGAAATGACAACAAAGTATTTTGAATATTCCATAATCTTTTTTTTTTTTGTATTTGAAGATGTTTTATTTTAAAGATAAGCAACAAAGATAATCCAAATAGCAATTAAGCCCTACATCATGACGATAATTTCCCAGTTAATTCCATTCCTCATACCCAAGTACTGAGGCAGTCCAAGAACTTACTAATATTAAGTTCTACCAAGACAAGTTACTGAATTGTCTCTTAAAAAACCCTTCCTCACTTTCCTCTAGGCTTCTCAGAAGCTTCTGCAGTTCCAATCCTATCCTCCTCCTTCTTGCCATGCAGTTCGAATTTCAAATATTCCATAATCTTAATGGTAGGATTGGAGAGGACTGACTCCAGTTTTGAAAAAATTCTATAGTGGGTCAAATGTTATCAAACATTATCACGAGACAGAGAATTCTTTCTCTAAAGGAAGAGTCAGTCAATGGGGAAAACGTCATTATTGTCTTATGTTAAGACATTGTTAAGGGCAACAAAAAGTACAAATTTTCAAAAAGTAGGGCTGTTTGAAAAAGCCATTCTCATTGGAGTTAGGTAATATCTCATTATGGTTTTGTTTTGCATTTCCTTGATTAGAGGAGGCTCTGGCTTGGGCGAGGCAAAGGCATTACATGTCACCAAAATGTATGTACCCCATAATATTCTAAAATTTAAAAAATAAAAAGGGCAGGATTAAATGCAATAATTAAGTCAAGTTTTTGTTGTGCTGATGATAAACTTTCCTTGACCTATTTTGTTATGAATTTTTTATGTAGTACTTTTTAAGATGCCACATTTTTTGTGTATTTTTTAATCCGTATTCACCAGTGAATTTTAGGATTGGTATTCACCCAATGAATTGCATATTCAGAAAGAAAGGTATTGTATGAATGAAGGACAGCTATTAAGAGGCGCAGATTCTCCCTTCTTTCTAATTTTGACTGTGTACAAAATAAACTAGAATAAGTAAACAGTGTTTCATAACTGGAAGATCATTGAAAAGCCATAGGTAATAAAGAAATCCACATTAGGGACCATTCAATTTTGTTAATGGTTTGAATGGGTTTAAATGATTTTTATAATATTTTTAAGTAGCATATTTTAATTTTCATGAGTGAAAAAAGGGAAAGTTTGATGACTTTTTTGTTGTTCTATATTTGAGTAGATTTATGCAATGCTATAAATTTAACAAATGACATCAGTTTGCCAAAACTAAATTTTTCAAACCCTTCATTTCAAATATAGCATATATATGATACTTGAAAAATAAAAGATATACTTTTAAATGATGATGCAAATACATTTCTCCTATGACCTGTTTAAAAATATATTTCCTGATAGAAAATCAAGTATTCTGCTTTTCATAAAATACATATTTCTTAAACTTGAAAAAATTCTTCCTTATTTACTTTTTTTTAAAGCTTCGCATCTCAGATACATTTTCTATTTCTCCAAATAATTTCTGATGTTATGAACCCTGTTATTTCTAATGTATTATGAATTTTTGCATAAACAGATTTTAGATTCCTCTTGACAACAAACCTAGAATAGTCTGTATGTATTTCTCTTCTACTCTCTGTTATATAACCACTTATGTTACGCGTATTGTATAACTCAGGAATTGAAATAAAAGAATGGACAATCTAGTCCAACTTCAGTGAGTTTACAATCTATGCAGCAGGAAAAGAAACCCCGTGGAAAGGATTTTAAAATAATGAAGTTAATATAGCATATATTCTTGGAATAATGCAGTGATGATCATTATGTGAGGAAAGGGTTACTCAGAGTGCTTTATTTTGCCATTTATCTTCACTTTATATTAATCGACAGCTTTATTGCGATACAGTACACATATACAATTTACCTCTTTAATGTGTACAGTTCAGTGTTTTTTAGTATATTCAGATATGTGCAACCATCACTACAGTCCATTTTAGAACATTTTCATCACCTCAAAAAGAACCATACCTGTTAGCTTTCACCTTTCTATCTCCCTGCCTCCCCCAGCCCTAGGCAACCACTATTTTTTTGTCTGTATTCTCTTGTTCTGAACATTTTATGTAAATAGAATCATATAATATGTGGTCTTTTGTGACTGACTTTTTCACTTAGTGTATTTAAGTTTCATTCATGTTGTAGCATGCAGTGGTATTTTATATGGCAGAATAATATTCTATTATACACATATTTCACAATTCGCTTATCATTCATCTGTTGGTGGGTGTTTGACTTGTTTCCACCTTGTGGCTATTATGATTAATTCTGCTGTGAACATTGGTATACAGGTTTTTTTGTGGTTAAGTATATTCAGTTCTCCTGGGGACATATCTATGAGTGGAATTTCTGGTTCCTATGGTAACTCTGTTTAATTGTTTGAGAAACTGTTTTCCAAAACGGAAGCACCTTTTTACATTCCCACAAGTAATAGAGGAGTCTTTTAGTTTCTGCATGTTATGAATTGAATGTTTGTATCCCCCTAAATTCGTACCTTGAAGACTTAACCCCCAATGTGATGGCATTGGAGATGGGGCCTTTGGAAAGTATTCAAGAGTTAAAGTCATGGGGGTGGGGCCCTCATGATGGGATTAGTGCCAGTATGAGACAATGCACCAAAGAGACATTGCTTCCCCTGCACCCACACTTACATATACCAGTGAAAGGCCAGGCCATGTGAACACAGAAGAAGGCTGTCCGTGAGCCAGGAAGGAGAGCCCTTACCATCAACCACATTGGCTGGCACTTTGGTCTTGAACTTCCTACCCTTTAGAACTGTGAGAAATACATTTTTGTTGTGTAAGCCACACATTCTATGCTATTTTGTTATGGTAGCTCTAGCTGACTACTAATACACTTTTTATTATCTGTCTCTTTGATTATGGAAATCCTAGTGGGTGCTAAAGTGGTATTCTATTATGGTTATTTGCATTTCTCTTACTAATGGTGTTGAACATTTTTTCATGTGCTTATTGGCCATTAGTCGTCTTTGGAGAAATGTTTATTCCTTGATGCATTTTTAAATTGGCTGATTTGTATTTATGGGGTAAAGAGTTGTAAGAGTTAATTATGTATTTGGACCAACTTTGTTCTTTTGCAGGTGGCTGTCCATTTGTCCTAGGACCATTTGTTGAAAAGACGATTCTTTCCCCAGCACCATCCCAATGGGGAAGGTTTATTTCTGGACTCTTAGTTCTATACCATTGAGCTATGTCCATCCTTGTGACAGCACCGCATTGTCTTTATTACCATTGCTTTGTGATAGGTTTAAAATCAAGAAGTGTGTGCCCTCCTGCTTTGTTTTTGGTTTTTAGTATTCTTTTGGCTAGTCTGGGTCCCTGGCAATTCCATGTGAATTTTGGAATCAGCTTCTCAGTTTCTACACAGAATTTAGTTTGGTTTCTGATGGGAATTTCATTGAATCTGTAGAGCAGTTTGGAGAATATTTCTATCTTAACAATGTAAGGTGTTTCAAACAACGAATGGATAAGTTTCCATTCATTTAGATCTTTAGTGTCTTTCAACATGTCTTGTAGTTTTCAGAGTGTGAATTTTACATTTCTTTGGCAAAATTTATTTTTAAGTGTTTTTTTTTAAGCTACTGTAAATGGAATTGTTTCCCTAATTTGTTTATCAGATTGTTCATGGCAAATGTATAGAGATACATTGATTTTATATCCTGCAACCTAACTAAACATTTTAATGCTACCAGTTTTGAGGTGGATTCCTTAGGATTTTTTTTATATAAAAGATAATGTCATTTGCAAATAGTTTTAGTTCTTCCTTTTCAATCTAGATGTCTTTTATTTCTTTTTATTACCTAATTATTCTGACTAGAACCTCCAATGCAAGCTCTATCTCCTCAGGTGAAAATTTGATTTTTAAGTTTAATTTTTTCCATTCAAAATTAGGAAAGCTATTTATTCCTTTTGCTTGTTAAAGCAACATTTTAGTGTTTTAAATATGGGTGATGGTTATTCTGCTAGAAGCCAGATATATCAGTATTAGTTCACCCTCAGACTAGGAGTGAACTAGGAGCTCCTACAGAAGCTAATTTGTCTTCTCTTAGAGCAGGTGAGCAAAGTTTGTAGTTAGGAATGGAGAGAGTGAGTAGGTACTGCAGAGTTTTTTGTTGTCGTTTTTTGGTTTCTTTAATGCAGCTAAGGTAGGATGGAGAATATGTTGACTGCTATAGTAAAACCTTTTCCTTGACCATCTGCTGGCCTACATTCTGAATGAGTCAGAAATGGAAGGAAGGCAGTAACTAGGGTGCTATGTAGTTAATCCTAATCCTCCGGCATAAAAGCCAGAATAAATAATGCAATGAGGACTCTGAAATGACGGCAGTACTTTCTTCTGACTTTTCACTTAATTTCTGATACATTTAAAAAAAATCATTTTCAATCTAATGGAACTCAGTATGTGCTTTTATAAAATATAAAGGTTCTTTATGGCAGTAAGAAATTATTAAGTGCCTACTGTATGCATAGTATTGTATCTGGGGACTTACTTATCTTTGATTTATTGGCTTTTTATTCTGTGTTGGAAAGTCTAGCTCACATAAAGGAATTCTTTTAATGCTGAGCTTTGTATATGTATACTTCCACTGCCTTTCATATTTCTCTTCAACCATTTACTGCGCAAGTATTGATTTCAAAATATCCTTCAGATTTTTTCTCGGCAATTTGAGTTTGTATATCTGTGCCAGGAAGGGATTATATTCGTTTCCATGCACATGCTTTATGGGGCTATGTTCTTTTTTCAATAATTGTTTTACTAAAGTCAATAGGAAGCTGGTTAATAGTTTTTCATACGGTAATAGAATTTTCTGAAGCAGAGAGAATGTAATCGTGAAATTTAAAAATAAGCAAACAAGGGCCAAAAGATTTAGACTGCATATTTCCTGTAAGTACTCTGAACTTTGAAATTCAGCAGTATAGTTTTGCATTGAGTGAGGTAGTAGTTGAAAAACATAAAGCATATAATGTAGATTGTGACTCTAGGCAGAAGGCATGTAAATACGCCTGTGTGTACGTGTGATAATGTGCATTGAATTAGGAGTCAAAAGACTATATTTTGCCATTCACCATATGTAGGAACTGATTAAACCTCTATCTGCCTCAGTTTTCTGATTTGTAATATCTGCCCTGTCTTTCTCATTTTTAAGTATGCAATAAGATCAACTATGTTAAAGGACAGAAAATTTTAGAATTTAATTGGAATATAGTATTATAATAAGTCTGTGTGTGTATAGCAAGTTCACTGTTGGTTATAGTGTTATTCTAATGAAACTGAGGCCAGGGCCCTAAGGTTTTAAAAAAATATTCTTACATGGAGTATGTGTATGTGCATAATTTTCCTTTATGATATTAGGCAGGTCATGAAAATTGAAGGATGCTATTCCATGTAAATGGAGGCTCATATGCATGAGAAAAGTTGATGTATAGAATCCATTTAAAGAGATGTTTAAAGTACTAAGTAAGCACTGTTACATTAATATATTTAACCTAACTGTAAAGAAGATATTTTTAGAACAATAGTTTGAAATTTTAGATTTGTTTCCTTTTTTAAGAAATGAGAAGAGCATGAAATGATAGAATTTCAGAGAATGATAGACTATTACTTGTAGGTCTCTTAAATGTTATAATAGTCCTGTAAACATGCTACTTTCCTCATACTTGATCTACATTTTCTAGATACTTCCTGTAATGGATTAATCTCCAACTCACCTTATTCGTATTTAACACATGGATTACTTTTCAGTCCTGGCTTGTTCTTCTGATAATATCATAAACATCCCACAGAAGGCAAATTCTATCTGCCATTCCACTAGCGATTGGAACGGTTATACTGTTACTTCAGAAATACATTCACTGTTGTTCTCTGAGAGCGAATATACAAATTATAATTAACTATTCACTCAACATGGGAAACAGAATGAGTGTATAGGTCCCTGACCTACTGTGGTTGTCACAAGTGGTACAGGCAATATATCAAAGTCATACATGTTCCCAACATTGTTTCTCTTCTGCCGTGGAGTCACTGACTCAACACCCTCAGCATCTTTAGATTTACTATCTCACAAGCAGTGTGTAACAGAATAGGTGTGAAAGGCCAAATGTGGGCAAGTAGCTCAATGATTTTGGTTATTAATTTTGTGTGTCGTTAATACTTAAATTTTTGTTATTTTAGAAATGTATTTTTAAAAACCACTAAGACATTAATTTATCAGAAAAATGTAATACCTAATAAGCTGTGTATTGTTTACAGAGAAACTGAGTTTTAGAAGCCATCACTTAATTATGTTAAATTATGAAAACAGAAAAGTCAAGTTACTGAAATTCTTTTTGTGAATACAGCACTTTGGTAGTGATGTTAATGCTTTGAGAGAAAGCCCTACTTGTAGGAAATGAGAATCTCCTGGGGCTTTTACGACCTAAACTCTCAGTTATTCTTAGTTGGAATTCTTATTGACTTCCTGTATTGTTCATTTGTCTATAGCATGTGGTGCAGTAAGTCCCTCAGCAGGTTACATTTCTCTCTTTGCCGTGTAGAAAGCAGTAGTCCTATTGCTTATAGAGATTATCAGCACAGTGGTTTTCCCAACATTTTACCATGCATCCTCTGCCATTTTGTCAATTTAAAGTTGATTTTAATTAATTTAATGGTATGTTGCTTTTTAAAAATGCTTTTATAATATGACATATACAAGTCTCCATGGGCTTGTAGCACATTATGTTAAGTGAAATAAGCCAAGCACAGAAAGATAAATACTGCATGTTCTTACTTGTATATGAAAGCTGAAAAAGTTGATCTCACAGAAGTAGAGTTGAATAGAGGCAGAAGAGGGTTGGGAAAAGGAGAGGCTTGCCAAAGGTTGGTTAACAGATGCAAAAGTACGGGAGGAATACGTTCCTGTGTTCTCTAGCACTATAGGGTGACTATAATTAGCAACAATTTGTTCTGTATTTTCAAATAGCTAGAAAAGCAGATTTTGAATGTTTCAAACTCAAAGAAATGATAAATGTTTGAGGTGATGGATAGCCTAATTATCCTGAATGTGTATCAAAATATCACACTGTACCCCACAAATACGTATAATTGTGTGTCAATTAAAAATAATGAAAGCAAAAAAAAAGAAATCTCATCCTAGAGTCTTCTACTTTGTAGATTAAATTTAGTATTGAATATAATATCAGTAATAAATACAGCTGCTAAGTTTCCTTTCTCGTGTCTCTAAAGAACTCAAAGTTGACTGCTGTCTGCTTAAACCACCACTGTGATGCATGTTTGTATTAGGAATGTCCCTTCTAGTTCATACCATTTAGCAAACAGGTTTACCAAGTGACATATATGATTTCTTTATCTTCAAAATATAGTGTCAACCGTACATACGTCTGTAGTGTTGAAGTAATTCTTCTGGGCATATATTACTTTTTTGATTGAGATTAACGCTGTTCTGTTAAATCAGAGAAGAAATTACGAAATGCCCGTGCCCCTATTTTTCACCAAGCCCACAATATTCTACTCATTCTTTTCTCCTAGGTACTACTTCCTTGTTCCTTTTCTGACCCATAGTCTTACCTTATTATCTGGCTCTTTAGTTACATTTCCATATGTTTTTAGTGTAAGCTACCTCATTTTCTTTTAGAGGCAGCAGAGTTATAATTTAAAAGAAAAATTCTTCCTGTTGCTTCTTGTCTAAGGAGCATTCTTAAAACATGTTCAAAGCAAATCCCAGTCTGATGAGGATGTCGGTAAATTCCTTCAGGATTTTAGGTCTTTTCCCTCCAGATTCTTTTACTCTCAACACAATGTCTTTAAATACCTAATTCTATGTGATACATTTTTTTCATAAATGTTTGATTGACCATGCCTTCTTTGGAGGCAGAAGAATCTTGAATCTTTGGCATAGAAGTGAGGAAGTTTTAAATGATTTATGTTCTACAGGTTGTTCTCTAATGGTTCTCGCTGTCTCTCTGGGCTTTTAAGGCAAATATTTAAATGGTTGTTGTGATATTTATAAAACTAAGAGGCTCAAATATTATTTTCCTTGAGGTCAGTGTTTCAAAAGATTGATTTTATACTACCCTAGTGAATTTCTAATAATTTCAAGGTAGCACAATATTGAGAAGGCCTCATGGGAAAATTTTATTTATGATAATTTTAAATATAAATGTATGCCATATGGCATGCACCATGTACTCTGTGTGTTTGTGTGTGTGTGTGTGTGTCTTGCATGCTTTTCTTTTTAGGAAAAGGGCTGTAGAAGTGCTTGTGAAAATAAAGCTGGTTGCATTCATTGCTTTATACTTAAGAAAATTTTAGATTTTTATGCTGATTTCTTAGAGATAAAAATGAACCAATGAAATATAAACACATAATGATAATTTTCTCTTTTTGAGCAGTAAGAACTATTCAGTATAACCTAATTATAAGATAAAATCAGTGTCTTCTTATGCTATGATCATGTATCTCAAGCTTCATGTTTCTGTTTTAAGAATCTTTGCAAGTACAGGAAAAAAAATGTAGGTGATATGGTACCTTTGGTGAACTAGGAGCTAGGGAGATGATGACAGGAAACCTTAGAACTTGTTATATTGACATGCTAGTAAATGTGTAGATTTTTAGGATTTGTTTTTTTTTTTTTTTTTAGTTACCCTGTCTTTTAGATCACACTCTCTACCTCTCTAGATCTACTTCCAGTGCTATCAGTGTCTTCTGGAAATGACTGCCACAGATGGGCTTTAGTTCTTAAGAGTATTAGCCTAGGCTGGTCCGAAGGTAGTGAGTTATCTTGCTTGATTGTTCTTTGTCAGTTATAGATGAACTCCTTATTCTACTACTTTCCCCTCTTCTCACTACCAAAAAAAAAAAAAAAGAGTATTAGTCTAAACTGTTGTATTATGGGATCCTCTTCTGGCCTCAATCCTCTTTTAAGTAACTGTGTTTCTGGACTTTATGTTCCTGCCAGTTGTTTTGGACTTTTGCCCCTGACATGATCATTGGGAGTTACTGCAGAAGAAATTCTATTCTTAAACTGGCCTTAATCTTTTTGCCAAACCATCTGTTTGCTGTACATTCTGGTTCCCTGGTTTGAAGGTTGCCTTGATTTCTCAACTTAGTTGTCGGGGCTCTTGAGGGTATAAAAACTAACACAAACTAAGAGAAAAACCTTACTTTCTTTTTTAAGAAAGGATTCTAGGAACTGTGTTTTTGTTGTTGTTGTTACAAATGCTGATCCATAATATGTGCCAAAATACATTGACTCAATTGCAGCAGTTTCACCTGTTAAAGCCTGTGTTACTTTTTGAAATAAATTCTGAATGTATGCATATATATATAGGACAAAATGGCTTATGAATATATTTCATCAGCAATATATATGTGTTATATGTCACTTTTTATATCTGTATATGTCTTATATGAACCTTAATTAGGTGCTTCTAAAATCTAATATAGAAAGTTAAAATAACAAAATACCATCATGAACAACAAAAGGAGATGATAAAAGGATAGAACCACTGGATCTGATGGAAATGTGGAAATACTAATGTGACAGTGTAATTTGTGGCCCTTCTTTATGTGAATGAATTTTGTTATGGGTTGCATTGTGTCCCCCTAAAAGATGTTGAAGTCCTAACCCTTAGTACCTGTGAATGTGACCTTATTTGGAATCAAGTTAAGATGAGGTTATTAAGGTGAGCCCTTGTCCAGTATGATTATGTCTGTATATAATAAATTGGGGAAATTTGGGCATAGAGACCCAGAGAGAATGCCATGTGAAGACTGGAATTGTGCTACCATAAGCAAAGGCACACCAAAGATGGTCATTGCTAGTAAACCACCAAGAGTAGAGAGGCATGCGACAGATTCTGCTTTACAACCTTGAGAAGAAAGCAACCTGGAAGATACCTTGAGTTTGGACTTCCAGTCTCCACACTGTGAGACAAAAAATTTTGTTGTTTAAACCACCCAGTTTGTAACTCCGTTACAGTAGTCCCCGCAAACCCATACCAATTAAATTTGGTCACAGATGATCTAATATCCATTTAAGAAGCCATAGCAACTTTACTTTTAGTGTAAGTTTTAAAGGTTGGATTATTTACTCATCGCAAATTATTTCCCATAGAAAGAATGTAGGGAAAGGCTAGAATATGTTACATAACCTTACTTGAAATGGATACAAGTAGGTCTTTAGAGTTAGATCTGTTTCTCAAATTAAGGAAGTCCTTGTTAAGTAAAATCTATATAGCAATATGGAAGGTGTTTCAAAGGCAGGGGTAAAAAAACAAAATAAATTTAGCATAGGTCAATAAATGTATATATTTGTCCAAAAAGAAATATAAACTGGCTTAGAAGCAAGACACCTTTCTTTTTTAATGATGTGCTGGTTTAAAATGCACTGACCTACTGTCAACTTACAAGACTGGCTCACATCCAAACCTCTGGTTTATAGATGCTGCTAGATGGTTTGCTTAGCAATGTACTTAATGGGACCACGGGGAATTTGGTTTTCCAGCTAAATGAGTTTAGAATGTTCAAATAAAGGCAAAGGCTCAGGTTAAAAAAAAATCATTAAAAAGCCCACAAATAGAAACCAATCACAAATAATTAGATCATTTTGGAAAATCATTTTTTCAATTTTTTTGGTAGCTTGGTATTCATAAATGATTTCAACACTGAAAATTAAATCCATTTTTACAGAAAACATATCCAACAGAAAACCAGGTTTCAAATTTCACCAAAAAAGTATATACATCCAGTGTTTTTTAAATATACCTAAATTATTAAGATTGAAAACTATTTCTATTAGTATGCAAAATTTTTACTGCTTTAATGAAATAAGTAGAAATGTCATCTTTCTAGTCCAAATTGAGATGTGACCTATTTGTAACATACACATTAGGTTTTGATGACTTAGTGATATAAAAAAAAAACACCTTATTAATAATTTCTATATTGATTACATGTTGAATTGATAATATTTTGGATGTACTGGATGAGAAAATAGGCTAGCAAAATTTCAGCTTTTTTTTTTTTGCTTCTTTAATATCGAAATTACAAAACTTAAAATTGCATATATGGCTCACCTTACATTTCTATAGGACAATGCTGGTCTAAGAGTTTATTTCTTCATGTAAGCCTTCATAACAAAGCCTTTGTGAAAACCTTATAAACAAACCACAATATACTGATTCCCTGTCTAAAACTAATTTATTTTCAAAAGTAATTTATTTTCTTTTGTTCCCGTTTGTTTAGTGAGTTTCTTTTTGCTGGCTGAGTGTTTTCTTAATTTGAAGTTAAAAAATATCACAGGGAAGGCTGTTGTTTCTTTAAGAAAAACATACGAACCAGATAAAAGTTTTAAATTATAAAAATTGTGAGCACTAAGCCGAACGGACAATGCCCTTTCTTAGTAGAATACTGCCAGAAACATTTTAAATTTCAAAACATTTATAATTTTACATGACCTAGTTTAGAATTTTTAAGGGCATGATATGACATTTGGTGAAATAAGTATCTAGATATTAAGCACATGCTTGTAAAAGACGAGAAGACTGTCCATTTCTTTTTTAGACATGCTATTTCATTGATAGTCTAATTTAGGTGGAAGCATAAGGCATCTATTGGAGAAAGGTTAGACCAGTCCCTGATTTCCAGTTAGATTTTGTGTTATCTATCGCTTCTCGGCCTTTTGGCTAAGATCAAGTGTAGATTTTGTGTTATCTGTGGGCTGAATAGTTTGGTATAGAAGCTTAGAATTTCTTCTACGGAAGAAATTCTTTTTCCTTCAGTTTGATAATTCAATAAAACTAGAATAAATAACTCATCTACATTATTTAGAAAAATACATACTTGTGGATGTTTGAGAACTGGGTATATAGTATAACTTCTTACCTGTTTAGAAATAATATAGCACCTGTGAATATGGTAGTGTCCTAAAATAGCTGAAAACTGTGTGTTTTGAAAAACTAGCATTTTAGGTGGAAGTTGAATTTGCATTTCACAACAGTTTTTCATTCTGAAATTATTCTTAGCAATTGTAAAAGCACGTAATTACCTCGAAGCTTTGTTGCCGCTACTTTCTGTATGAAGTGAACAGTGTTTAGTTGCAAGTGCTATAATGGATTATATTATACAATTTAAAAATCTAACCCTTATGAATTATGTGTTGGCTGTTATTGGTGTTGGGTTTATTCTGTGTGCAGCATTGTTTAGAGATTGTTTCTCTCCGTGTGCTTCTATATCTAACTACCTATGTTTATCTATAATGAGAATACTTTGAAGAGTTAAATACTGGAATAAATTTTCTTTAACGTGTAAAAAATGCAGAAATGTGATTTTATAATTTTATCATTCTATGCCAAAATGTGTTGCTTCTTGACTAGTCAAAAGATACAATAAAATATTCTTTATGTAAGTAGAGTATGTTATCGGAGAGCACTCACATACTAGAAAACTGTAATAAAGATTCTGACAAGTAGTGCTGACAGTAGCATCTTTTAATGATGTCGTCGTTGTGGCCAGACTTGCCCTGTTTGTGCTTCTGTGTACCAGAATAAGTTCATATAATTGTGTAATAATCGAAAGTATCCAGAAAGCGTGTTTACTATTTAATTATGTTTTTCTTTTATTGGAGCTTATAATTCTGTAATATAATGCAGTTTTAAAACTGGAAGATAGACATCTGTCACTTTGTACACTTTTACCTTATCTTTCTTTGTGGAGTGTGTTCTGCCACACCAGAAAAGTCAATTTTCATTAATAGGTGCTTAAGGTTATTAGTAATAGAGTTTAAAACACTTTTATCTAGGAGATACCTATAGAAAATTACAAAATCATTGGTCAGAATTCAGTAACACGGGTGCTTTTGACTAATTTGTTTAGAATCGTAGCCTTCTACAACCATAGCCCACTTTTCCCCCCAGAGCAGAGAATTCGAATAGGGAAAATTGTGTTCTGTTCACTCCTAATTATTTCTAGTAATTGCAATTGTATAGCTCTTATAAATAATTTTTAGTATCCAATGCCCTGTAGACATCCCAGTATATTTCAGAATCATTTTGAATATGAAAGGGTAAATCTGGCAGAAGATAAAATTCTTGTCATTGAATGCTGTTTAGTGATGTATGAAGGCAAGGAAATACTTGTTTTATTACTTATAATGGCAAAGAAATGGTTTTACATCCTTCTATGATACATTGCTGTATAGTCATAAAATATTAAATTATTTGCACGTCAGTCTTTTTTATATTTTTAGTGCTGTGGGGCTGAATTAGTATAACACAAAAAGTTTGATATTTTCTTCTGTCATATATCTGGGGTCCATGAAATAAACCCTTCAGATGAATGAAAACTTTTTTGTGATTTGAATATCCTAAATGTGCAAAATATTACCATGAGTTCATCTTCTGAACTTTAAACCATAACGCTTTATTTCAAGATGACTTCTTTTTAACATTCTTTAGCTAGAGAGAATAAATTGGTGCAATTGTTCTAGAAAGGAGTTTAGCAATATGAATGAAGAGTACTATTGAATTCTAGAAATTTATTTTATACAAATAAAGATGTTTACCAAGATTACTGTATAAGAATGTTTATATTGTATTTATTTCTAATAACAAAATGTTGGATGCAATATAACCCACAGAAAAATGTGGGTGATTGATTTTTTTTTAATTATAGGGTATCTGGTGAAATTGCTATGTAGCTGTTTAATACCATCCTTTTGAACAATGAATATGTTTTAAAATGGTATAATATAATGCTAAGTATATAAAATAAAAACATCACTTTGTCCTATATGATATCAGTTTTACATGAGAAAAAATTGCACCAAAAGTATCTTAATTATCCAATCTTAACATTGGGTATATTATCTTCAGGGGATAGGAGTATGCCTAATATTTTTCTTGTTTGGAATTTTAAGTATTTCCCAAATTTTGTTTATAATGAATATGAATTATATCTCTAATCAGAATAAATTACTGTAAATATTAATGTCAAAAACCAAACATCCTGCTAAAATGTGTTGCCTTTGCAGTTCAGTGTCAGTCAACAAGCAACTGGCCTTAGCCTTTCATGATGAAAAGAAGATTGCTCTCCATATTCTGAATTTATTTTTTTTTAATTTCAGAATATTACAAGGGTACTAACGTTTTGGTTACATGAATTACTATTGTACAGTTTGAGTCAGAGTTGTAAATGTGTCCGTCACCCAGATAGTGTGCATTGTACCCAGTAGATGTGAATTAACACATCCCTTCCTCCCCTCCCCACTTGCTTGATTTCTGTTGAATTTTACTACCATATGTACACATGAGTGTTGACCATTTAGTTCCAATTTAATAAGGAGTATATGTGGTATGTTTTCCCATTCTTGTGATATTTCACTTAGGAGGATGGTCTCCAGTTCCATCCAAGTTGTTACAAAAGGTATTAGTTCACCATTTTTTATGGCTGAATAAATAATACTTCATGGTATATATATACCAAATTTTATTAATCCACTCATGGTTTGAGGGCACTTGGATTGTTCCCTCATCTTTGTAATTGTGAATTATGCTGCTATAAACATTTGAAGGCAAGTGTCTTTTTTATAAAATGTTTTTTTTTTTTTTTCCTTTGGGTAAATACCAAGTAAGTGGAGTTGCTGGATCAAATGGTAGGTCTACTTTTAGTTCTTTGAGGTATTTCCATATTACTTTCCATAGGGGTTGAACTAGTTTGAAGTCCCACCAACAGTGTATAATTTCCTTTCTCTCCACATCCATGCTAACATCTATTGTTTGGGGACTTTTTGATAAGAGCCATTCTCACTGGAGTGAGGTGATATCTCATTGTAGTTTTGATTTGCATTTCCCTGATTATTAAAGATGTTGAGCATTTTTTCATATGTTTATTTGGCCATTTTAATGGGCCAGTTAGTCTGTCTTCTTTTGAAAAACTTCTGTTCATGTCTTTTGTCTATTTTTAATGGGGTTGTTTGATGTTTTCTTGCTCGTTTGCTTGAGTTCTTTGTAGATGCTGGTTATTAGCCCTTTATTGGATATATATAGCATGCCAATATTCTCTACCATCTTGTAGGTTGTATATTCACTTTATCAATTGTTCCTGTGGCTGTGCAGAAGCTTTTTAATTTAATCAGGTTCCATTTATTTATTTTTATTATTGCTGGGATTGTCTTTGGGGTCTACTTCATAAATTCTTTGCTTAGGCTGATATTGATAAGAGTTTTTCCAACTTCTTCTTCTAGAATTCTTACAGTTTTATGCCTTATGTTTAAGTCTGTTACCCATCATGAATTAATTTTTGTGAATGATGGTTGAGTTTATTAGGGTCCTTTCTTTTCTGTTTCTGGTTAATAGAGCAAGAGGCCTGTCAATTTTGTTCATCTTTTCAAAGAACCATCTTTTTGTTCCATTAATCTTCTGTGTCATTCTTTTGTTATCAATTTCATTTAATTCTGCTCTGACCTTAGTTATTGCTTTTCTTCTGCTGCATTTGAATTTGGTTTGCTCTTCCTGTTCCAATTCATTGAGATGATTCATTAGATTGTCTATTTGTGATCTTTCTGTCTTTTGGATGTAAGCATTTATGGCAATGAGTTTTCCTCTTATGACTGCTTTTGATGAATCACACAGGTTTTGATAACTTGTATCCCCTTTGTCATTTAATTTTAACAATCTTTTGATTTCCATCTTAATTCCCCCCTTGAACAAAAAACTGTTCAGCAGTAGATTGTTTAATTTCCATGACTTTGTGTACAGTTTAGTGTTTCTATTGGAATTGATTTCTAATTTTATTCCACTGTGGTCTGAGAAAGTACATGATATAATTTCTATTTTTTTAAAAATTTGTTGAGACATGTTTTGTGGCATAGAATCTGATTGATCTAAGAGAATGTTTTATGAGCTGATTAGAAGAACATCTATTCAGTGGTTTTGGGGTAGAATGTTCTGTAAATGTCTGTTAGGCCCATTTGTTCTTGAGTTCGATTTAAGTCTATCGTTTCTTTGCTTGTTTTCTGCTTGGAGTATCTGTTCTGTTCTGTCACTGGGTTGTTGAAGTCCCTGGCTATTATGATGCTGCTGTTTATCATTTTGTTTAGATCAAGTGAGGTTTGCTTTATGAATCTGGGCACACCTGTGTTAAATACATAAATATTTAGAATTGTTAGGCCGCTTTGTTGAATTGTCCCCTTCACCATTGTGTAATGACCATCTTTGTCTTTCGTTACTTTTACTGATTTGAAGTCAATGTTATCCAATATGAGACTGGCTACAGCAACTTTCTTTCTCAGTTTGCTGCAGGACCCTAAGAGGAAGGGCCCGAACCCCACTCTCTGTGGAAGCCTCAGTGTGGTGGCTCAACTGTCTCACAGCAGCCGCAAGTGGGGGAGGAGGAAGGGTGGAAAAGAGTCTGTATGGGGGATTGCTGGAACTCTGGTCGTCTTTGACCCTCTCTCCTGGAGACAGTCTGCCCAGAATGTCTGGGCTCTGGAATCCTGCAGATCACCTGGGACCCTCTGGACCTCAGTGACTCCTGCAGTTTGGGCCTGAGTTGGGGAAATGTCTGTGTGGGGATTAGGATGAAATCTAAGTAGTTGAAGGCCCCTGGGGAGGACAAAAGCACAGGGTGGGTGGAGAAGTAATAGCGCCTGCTGTCTGAGCTTTGGTCGATGGGGGCGGGTAGTACCCTTGGTGGGCTGGGAACCTGGTGCCCTGTCCAGAATAAGTCCCAGCTCACTGACAGCAGTCTCTGGGCTCATGTGGCCAGAAAGTCTCTCCGGCAGCTTGGGAACCCACCACCTGTCAGAGATGTGAGGGAAGGGGAAACAAACTGCTCCACCTACCCTTCCCTCTGGACACCAAGCCTCTCGGAAGTTGATCTTTGCGGATACCTTTCTCCTTCTTATTCTGCACCACAACTTCCTCCTGTGGAGTCACCTGAGGGCTGTGGCACCCTTCCTTTAGACTCACTTCTGATCTGTGTCTGTCTGGTCATTTTTTCTCTTAAATCTAAAATTTCTCTTCCTCACTAAGATGCTCTGGCAGCTGGTGTCTCATCATAGACCAGGGTGGCTGAATAGAAGCAATGCCTACTTGGGCAGCAAAAAATTGAGGTATAGGGTTCCCAGACAGCCAGAAGCCAAAGGACTTAGATAAAAAGCTACAGGGGAAGAGAAAAACCACAGAGGAAGTAAGCCCAATGTTTAGCTTACAGTTTCTTTTTGTAATACTCGTTACTCAGTGTGTATATGGGGGAAGAGGGGTTAGACTTCCAGAAACCAAGCAGAGCTCATGCTGTTTGTGAGGACATAAAAATTAGATTTCAGGATCAGCAGGAGGAGAGGGGGTCCTAATTAATACCCTTTGCTTTTCATGGAGTCCAAGGGCTTTGCCTTCAGAATAAAGGCAAACTAGAAATGCACTGGCCTCGGATGGATCCCAGGTCATCTTTTATCTATCTTTATATCTTCTCTCTGCCACAAAAATACATCTTCTCTGTAGGAAGATAATAGCACACAAAGTCTCTACAGTTTTTTATAGTAATTATCTAACAGTCATTGAAAAATTATCAGTAATGCACATTTAATATGAACAAATAATGGTAAAATGGAAGCAAAAGATGATCCAGGTATTAGAAACACCAAACACAGACTTTAAAATAACTATGGTTAAAATGATCAAGAAAATAGATGAATATATTGATTGTCACTAGAAAACTAGAATATGTAAAAATCCTCAGATGGAAATTCTAGAACCAAAAAAGAAAGAAGGAAAGAAACCACAAATTAAATGCAAAGAAATTAGATGGAATAATTAAAAACAATGAAACAGAAACAAATGTACATTATACAAGTAACAAGCCAAAAAAGTTCTTTGAAAAGATAAATAAAATTCATAACCCTTTAGTAAGACAGATAAAGAGGATAAGAGATAAGGTACAAATTACCAATATGAGTAATTTTAAATGAAGACAACACTAAAGATTCTAAAAATATTAAAAGATAAGAGGATTTAAAAATTTGAGTGAAATAGAAAAATGTCTTGAGAAACTCCACTTCTGACAACTCAGACAAGGGGAAATAGAAAATATGAATGCTCATGTCTGTTAAATTAAGTCCATATATAAAAACCTCTCAGAGGTAGTCAGGCCCATAAGACTTCACCAGTGAATTCTTCCAAATATATAAGAAAAATACTAGATACAAGTTCAGCACACAAAATCGATTGTATTTCTGTGTGCTAGCTTGAAACAATTAGAAAGTGAACTTTTAAAAAGATGAAATTAACAGTAGCATCAAAATCATCATATACCCAGGGGAAAAAAATCTAACGAAAGATTTGTAAAACCTGCATGCACAGCATTTCAAAACTAAATGAAACTTATGTGGAATGATATACCATGTGTTTATGGATTGTGTCAAGATCAACTCCACAAACTGATTACAGAGTCAGTACAATCCCAGTTAAAAACCCAGTGAGATTTTGTGGGGGAAATTGACCGGCTGATTCTGAAATGCATATGGAAATACAAAGGCCCACGAATAACCAAGTCAGTAGTGATGAACAAAGTTCAAGGACTAACACTACCCGAGAACAAAATTTATTATGTTACAGTAATAGAATGTGGTAGTGGTTTAGGTATGAAAAAGAGGTCAAAGGAGCAAAACAAATAGTCCAAATATAGACTCACTCATTTATGATCACCTGGGTGTTGCTGCGGTGAAGCAAATAATGGATATACTTGTCACAGTGATATACACCTGAAAAGAACTCAAGTGCGGAATAAATGAAGAACTCCTAATCCATGAGAAAAGGATATTGTTACTAAAGCGGGAGTAATACTTAACTAGGCATTTTACAAAGAATCTATCCAAATGGTTAATTACCACGTGAAAAGATAATCAGCAGCTTTATTCTCAGGGAATTGTAAATTAAAACCACAAGGGATCCTATACTATCACCAGTATGGCCAAAATTTTAAAAATAATTTTAAATTCCAAGTGTTGGGAGGGAAGATAAAGAACAACTAGAACTATTAAGGTGCTGGTGGCAAAGTAAGTTGGTGTAACCACTTTGGAAAACTGTTGGCAGTCTATTCTAAAGCTGAATTTAAACATCTCCTGTGACCCAGCTATCCCAATCCTAGCTAAATGCCCAACAGAAAAATGTAGGTAAGGACACCAAAAAGTCTGTACAAAAGTGTTCATGATGGCATTATTTTAAGTAACCCCAAGCTGGAAACAAATAACTGTCAGCAATAGAAACAGCAAATAACTTGGACATATAAAATTAAATTCTGTAGAGCAACAAAAAGAAATGATTACAACACAAACAACGTGGAAAATCTCACAGGTATAATCTGGAAGAAAGAAGTGAAACACCAAAGATTCATATTATATATTTCCATAAACATGATTTCAAAGACAGACGAAGTTGATCTGAGGTGGTAGTAGGGTTTACAATTTTTATTACCTTAAAAGAAGGGCAGTGACTTGGATGATAGGGCATGAGGGAGACTTCCTGGGATGGTGGACATAAACGTGTTCCCTTTGTAAAACTGTTAGTATGTCCAGCTGTGCTTTAAATTTGTGCATTTTGCAATATTTATGTTATACAACCATGAAAAGTTTTAAAAAGTAGATATTTTAGTTTAATAGAAATCATGCATGTATTATAATGAAAAATTATATTCAATTGTATATATATACACAGAGAGGCCGATAGGAAAGGATTCTCATTGACCACTTTGGCATTTCAGGTGGGTTAGAAATTGGTCGGAAGAGAGCGTAGTTTAACCATCATGATGTCTTAATTTATTTAACCAAAGTTCAAACTTCACAGATGGAAAATGCCTATCCAGAGCAGATATAAATAATTTCTTTCAGAGTATTTCTTAGCCCCTTAGTTTCCTAGTGGAAAGCAGTTGCCAGTGACATTCTGTCCATAAGCAGAGCCAGCCAGAGTTGCATGTTATGACTCAGCTTTGCCACTGCCCTTGTTACCCTCAGGGCTTGTGTCACCATCCTCAAAGTCAGGATATACACACTACTCTCATGATATCTGCACTCTGCTTAAGGAAGCATTACAAACATTGTGCTCTTCTGTTTCTGAAAACAAATTCATCTTGATCTTGGGGGGAAAAGACAGAATTATCATTCATACATCTCTGAATCTCTCCCCCACCAGCAGAGTTTTAATAATAACCAATGTACAAAGATTTTATATTGCAGCAGTCTTCTGTGTGTGAAATGGAAACTCAGACTGCTACTTAGGAGTTTATTGATTATTTCTAGTTCACAGCAATTAAGATTCAGAGTAATGAGGCTCTACATTCCAATTAAAGTCTCTTCTTTCAAATAGTGTTACCAGTATTGGTTCACTATCATTGTTTTTCTCCTTTTTGAAATGAATTTGAAATTCAGATACAACAATTTTAGTGAAAAGAAGGACTTTTTCCCCATGTTGATGTTTGGGTTTTATTAGTGTTATTTTTCTTATTGTACTTAAAAAAGAAAATTTTATTTGCTAATATGGTGTTCCTAATTCTTACTGGGAAAATCCTAAAATATATATATATACATATATACACACACACATACATATACATACATACATGGTAGATAAATAATGGTAATGCCTATCTACCTAGTAGTAGTTGCTCCTAGCAGAATTATGAAAATCTAAGAAATAAGCAGTCAGCCAGTCAGTGCAGGATAAATCAGAAAAAATAAAGCAGTAGGATTTTAGAAATATCCATGAAAGGTATTTTAGTTTTAATTTTATTTTTTAACATTTTTTAGCCAACTATTGAATATAATAGTGTAGTACAATAGGGCATATGCATCTTTAATTTTAATAGACTAAGAAACAAGATTGAGTAATGAATGAATCATTGTACTGTGAAACGAGTGAGGATCTTTTTCTTTTTCACAAAAAGAAAAAAGCATTGATACATGAGAGCCTTGTTAGTATGAACCTGACTGAGAATAATTTGATGAAATGTGAAGACTGTCTGCAGTGCAGTTTCTAGTCCAAAGACTTTGAATAAGTGTTAGGAAATATGAATTTGTTTCTGCTTCATCTAACTAGATTTGGTACAATGGGGTGTGCAGTTAGGGAGAAAAGTCTCTGATACTTAATAAGGCAGTAATTCATGCTGAATGGATATGAGCATTAACTCAATGAAAAATAGATTTTATAGTGTCCTAGACTAGGTAACTTTTGGAGATTTGTGTGCATATTGTACAAGTTCCATAAGGAAAATATATAGTTCTCATTAAAAGGTGAGTTTTTTCTATTTTTGACACATATGTGTTAAGAGTTGAATCATTTTTCATTTGCAATTTTAGACACTCTTACTATGTTTTTAAGAAGAGCGTAAGTAAAGAAAAATAACCTGGCTCCAGAGTATTCTGATTTCTGTTAGTCATGTGTAGGTTTATGCATAAACTGGCCAATTTTTATCCTTAGCGAGAGAGGCTAGGCACGGTTTAGTTTATATTGTAAATCAAAATATCCTTCAGCAGCGCGAAAGGTTCCAAAGTCAAGATTACTCATCTTGACTAACAGGAAGTTACACTATTCATTGAGTATGTTGTAAATCAAACTACAACAGTATAGTAATTCTGTATGGGGGCATGTATTTATTGTTAGAGTATGTCTCAGTCTGTAAAACAAAAAACTTATTAGGTATAATGTCTTGCATTGATATTTTAATAACAGGAAAGTTTGAGTACATGTAAATCCACTTTAAAACTTCCAAAGTCATGATGATTTTTAAATATTACTTTGATAAGAGATTTTTTTTTTTTTTAAAAAAATGAATACCTAGTTTTTTGCCATAAGGCAGTGCTCTCAAACAGACAAAATGCTATTTTAAAGAGATACACTTCCTTTCCACTCAGGCTGTAATATACTCCCTTTTGGCATACCTAAAGGCCTTTAGAATTCTTTGCACTAAAACTGCAGGTTTTTGCATTTATATCTAACTTAGGAGAATCAAAGAATATTACTTTGGAGCTCTATATTTATCCATCCATACCCTCCAATTTTTTTTTATACTATCCGCTATTTACGTCACACTGTGCTAAATTCTGGATTACTAAGAAGAATATTAGTATTGGTTCCTAATTCGTCAGCTCACAATCCACTACAGAGAGATAATAATTTAAAAAGAAATTGAGGAGCATGGGCTTAGAAGAAAGTAAAATAGGAATAGATGATTTTTGCAGTAAATTCTTGGAAAAGATGAAATAATGGCCTTTTTTCTCTTAATGAGGGAGAGCTGAGCCGTAGATGAAGTAAACAACATGTTGCTAGCATCTGTTGCGTTCTCGTAGAGTTTTATGGGCCAAGTTGAAGCTTAAAGCAAGTAATCTCATTTATTAGGGAAGGTGACAAAAGAATAACTTTGGGTATATGTAGCTTGCTTTTTATTATACTGGGCCAAGTAAATTAAGACTTACTTCTGCAAAATATTTTCTACTGCAGAAGTTTCCAATGTGAGAAACAAACAAACACAGTGCTAAAATGTGATGTGTGCAGTAATAGAGATGTGTGCAGGGTACAGTGAGAAGAATGAGCACTGCGATTTTGCTGACTGGAGTCTAAGGAAAAGTTGTATAATACATATTAATAAAAGGCAAGGTGGTATAAATAAAGACAATGTGGTAGTAACATGAAGTATTCAAAAAGAGGAAAATGTATAGCCTTGAAGCATTTAAAAACTTATAATTGTATAGCAACAACTGTTACATATTAGAATTTCAAACATACCCTAAATTATTGTGAAGAGTCTAGTAAAACACCGTGTACGTACCCCAAGTTTCAATAACCCCACCTGCTTTCTTTCTTCCAAGATAATTTTAAAGCAAATCCTAGACATGGTTGTATTTTATCTGTGAATATTTCCATCAATGTCTAGAAAAGATGAGGTCTTGAAAACGCTGTTGCCACACCATTGTCACAGCTAAAACTTTGACAATAAATATCTTGTGGATTTTTTTGGGTGTTTTTTGTTTTTGGTGAGACAGTCTCACTCTGTCGCCCAGGCTGGAGTGCAGTGGTGTGATCACAGGTATTTTGCCCAGGCTGGTCTCAAACTCCTGGCCTCAAACAATTCTCCTGCCTCGTTCTCTCTAAGTGCTTGAGATTACAGGTGTGAGCCACCATCACCTGCCCAATAATTCCTTAATATCAAATATTGTGTTCAAATGTTCGTGATTGCCTCATAAATGTTCATGTTTTTTGCATTTGGTTTGTTCAAATCAGGTCCACATTTTGTATTTTGGTTATGTCTTTCAAATATGTTTTGAAGTCCATAAATCAGTTGGGGTCTGTCTCTGTTTTCCCCCTCCCTCTCCCTCTCCCCACTCTTATTACAATTATTTATTAAATAAACCAGGTTAGTTGTGCAGTAGAGAGTGTTTCTTGCATGTTGGATTTTGCTGATTAAATTTCTACGATGTGATTGAATCTATTTCTCTTTGTCCTATATTTCATGTAAGCTGGTCATTAGATCTTTTCTGTGCATTTTAAAGATCTGGAAAGAAGAATGAAAAATTAACTGGATATCCAAATGGGTATCAGTAGAACTGAGGCTTTCTCTTTCAATTACTATTTAAGCTCAGTAAATGATGATTGAACCTTCTGCATGTTCACATACACTGGTAGGGGGCTAGTGTTATCAGTAAAATTCAACGTCTATATTCAAGTGCTTATAATAGTTTCCTGTTATCCAGCATCCATACCTGCCATCTTGCTCCAGAATCCCTGGGACAGTTTTCTCTGTAACATCTTGACCCTAACACAGGCAGGCAGCAGCTATCTGGTGGGAAACAGCTTTTCCTAAGGAGTAAAAACCATCAGTGCTTGTAATCTCTTCAGTCATCAGGAATGGACTGTAGCTAATGAAATGGCACAGTTGGTCATATGGAAGCCCTGCAGATGAGCAGGTAACCTGAAGTAATCAGCCAGGAGACCAAAGAGAAAATAAAGCTCTAAAAAGATTAGTGGAGTGACTTAAAGGAATATGATTATTTCTCTGAGAAAATAGCAATAAAATGGGTATACACATATGTATATCTGTAGACACACATACATATTTATATGGGTGTTTTTATTTCAAGAGTGCAAAATTATTTACAAATGAGTATTTTGAGTGCTCAGTGGAAAAACAAAGCACAGAAAATATTTCAACCTTGCTTCTCCTTAATTGGCTTTGTTTCATGTTTGAAATGCAAAACGAACGAGCTCAGTGGCATAGCCAATTAAAGCAAGGGTCTGTCAGACTCAATCCCGGGAACTCGGTTTGGTCCAAGTTAGTACTGTCAAGATGAGTGGTTATTAAATGATCTTAAAGGAAATAGCAGGTAATGTGCTCTTTAATACCAGGAAGTTGATTTGTGGTGGAGAGGGATCAGCGTGGTCAGGGAGGCAGAACAAGGTCCCCTTGACTGACAGCCTGGGGATGTGAGAGTACCGTCGATCTTGGAGATAGTTGGGGAGATAAGGAATTATTTGAACATATGATGAGAGGGTTTATTTGAAAATTCAAAAGAGAAAGCGTGTATCTCTGGTGGGTTATATCAACCCCTATATCAAATTACAATACACTATTAAGCCTGCAAAGAGATCATTGTATTCTTTTTGGTTTTCATGTCATGGTTGAGGTTTTAAGTTTTCTTACAGGTCACTGCATGGTAAATACAGGTATGACAAAGTAAACAAGAACAAAGTAGTAAAAAAATAAAAATAAGTAAAATGGAATTCTGCTAAGGTTTGACTTTCTGGCATAATTCAAATTTACTGGTGAACTGAAAATGTATTAATTCGTGAGGTGTAAGAACAACTAGGAGTTATTTTTTGGATACTTTTAATAGAAAATTGAGTAGTTGTATATGTCATGTATTCCCCAAATAAAGGTAATTTTGAACAAAAGGTGATTCCCTGTTGTTTCATAGACGTAATTGTTGATAACTGTAGTGCCTATTTAACATTTCATTTTATTTTGTTATTTAAAATCACATATATTTATTAAATATACATTTGAGCCTTGAACAATACAGGTTTGAACTGCATGAGTTTTTTTTTTTTTCTATAAACATATTAGAAAATTTGGGGGAGATTTGCAGCAATTCAAAAAAATTTGCAGACAAACCACATAGCCTAGAAATATCAAAAAATTTTAAGAAAAAGGTATGTCATGAATGCATAAATATTATAGATCCTGGTCTATTTACGTATTTGTGTTAATCAACTGTTTGTTATTGGCAAGACTTCCAGTCCACAGTAGGCTGTTGGTAGTTAAGCTTTGGGGGAGTTAAAAGTTACATCTGAATTTTTTTTTTCACTTATTATGTATGTATATACCCATCCCCTCCTCCCCCCTCCCGTACATCTGAATTTTTGACTGCACTCTGGGGTAGATTCCTCTAAGCCCCATGTCGTTCACGGTTCACTGCATTGCTTTTTCTCTCTTCCACTTCAATGAAGAATCTTTTGTTTTTTACATGCATCTTCAATGTCAGTGTATTTCGTTACAGCAATCATTTTTGAGTCATTTAGTAGCATTTCAGAGCACACCTTCATTTTCCTAAGCTGACTTCCAACATGATGATATAACTAGAATTACATCCCATGCTATAAGAATTGATTTTCAGAATATTAGGAAATTGTTTTGTTTCTGTTTTTTTTTTTTTTTCTCTCCTCCTTGTAGTAACTACTTGGGATGTCTTCAAGATAGATACTTACTGTGCTACTTTTAAGGTGCTCTTTAAAAATTTTGTTACCACAGCAGCATAGCATGTGGTTAAAAGCACAGGCTCTGGAGCCAGTCTGTCTAGATTCAAATTTAACTTGCTACATCTGTGACCTTGGCCTCCTTATTTCCGTTTTAGTTTTTTTCTCTGGTGTTAATAATAGTACCAACCTCATAGAGTAGTTTTGAGAATTCAATGAGTTTTGCAATGTGGAGCACTTAGAACAACTATTTAAGTGTTTCTTAAATAAATTTAAGTATTTGATAATAAGTAAGCATTTTTTAATAAATAGTTCTCTGTATACTCACACACACGCACACACACACACACACACATACATACATATATATATACACGTGCCATCCCCTTCTTGAAACTGTGAGGTCATATTCCCAGAAGTAATTTTAGAATGAGTAAAGATGGGGACAAATAAATCTGCTAAGTCACCACTGTAAATGCAAATATACAGACATTTTTGCCGTTGTTTCATGTTAATATGGCTTCTTTAAGTAGTATTATTGCCCCAGGTGAAAACTGTCATCTACTGAAACATTTTTTAAAACAATTTTATTCATACAATATAAAGTTCACTTTTGATATATATATTTCAGTAGGTTTTAGTATATTCACAGAGTTCTATGGTTATCACCAGTATGGGATTTCACAATATTTTTCATCACCCCAGAAAGAAACCCTATATCCCCTAGCAATTATTCCCTATTCCTTCCTCTACCCCAGCCCTAGTGAACACTTACCTATCTTTACTTACTGTTTCTATGGATTGGCCAATTTTTGCTATTTCATATAAATGGAGTCATACAATATTTAGCCTATTGTGACTGGCTTCTTTCACTCAGCGTAATATTTTCCAGATTCCTCAGTGTTACAGCATGTGTCAGAACTTAATTTCTTTTTATTGTCAAATAAAATTTCATTGTATAGAGTTCTCTATTTATCCACTCATCAACTGATGGAGGCCTGTTATGAAAAATGCTCCATGAACACTGGTATAGAAGTTTTTGCATAGACATGTGCTTTCATTTCTCTTAGGCTTATACCTAGGAATGGGACTGCTGGGTCATATGGTAACTGTATTTTTAATATTTTCTTTCATAGTCTCTCATTCAATTGTGTCTTTGTTGTCTGCTGTATCTTTATATGGCCAGTCCCCCAGAATGTCTGTCTTCCATAGGTTTAATATATTTTACCTCAGCAACACTCAAATAAGTAGCAGTGTGTGTTTTGGATAGTAAGAAAGGAAAAGAGAAGTAAAAACTATGGGAGTGTAAGGGAAGGGTGATCCTGGAGCTCTTAGGGGTGGGCAAGTTGTATTAGAGCTACGCTACCAATCAGCGTTATGATCACCTTCTCTGTGGAAGGTCTGAGTTCTCCCTTAACAAACTCTCCAAGGGTATCTGACTCCCAACTTGTGTGGCTTATCAACTCTAAGATTCACACGATTTGTCTTGCTCACTGCTGTGTGCCTAGAACTTACTATTATGGGTGGCGAAAAGGCACCAAATAGATAATGGCCGACTTGAAATTTTAACTGAATATGGCTGTATTGTGTACTGACTTAGAAGTATTGTATTAATAGGAAAAGGAATTAATAGTTATTCAGAGGGATTTTGCACATTATGTCAGTAATGTCAAGTAATGGGGAAGCATAGAGAAATACTCATTGTTTTGACTGCTTTTCTCTAGTAAATACAGTAGATTTCACCAATAACATGGTGGGATTAGTTTGCAAGTAAAATCATAACATGGATATTTTATTAGTCCAAAAACTAAATCTTGTCATTTGACAAGATTGCAGTGTATTAGCTATGACACTAAAATGGGAATGATATATATTTTAAAGCTTTTCAAAACACGGCAGGATGAGAAATGACTTAAAAAAAAAAAGTTTTAAAGCCTTGGTTAGATCACTGATTTATGTATATGGATAGCTTTGAGCATACAGTGTCTGGGTTGGTTTTGCTCTAAGGCACAAAGCGATGACTATTGTTATCATTTAAAATGAGAATGCATTTCCCACAGTGGACAGCACAGCAGATGTCCTGAGTCTCATATGGCCCTAATGAAAGGATCAGTCCCTGGCTCTGGTTTAAATTTACTTTTCATGACCTTCCACAGTAAGATCCCTCTTCATTATTATTATCATTATTATTCCATCTCTTGGCATCAGTTAGTAGTGTCTGTAAAGAACGTTTTCATTTCAAATCAATGAAACAGGAAATTTGTAAGAAAAAGAAAATAAATTGGTAATAAATAAATATTTATAAAATGACCCATGGTGTTTTTTTTTTTTAAAGAAAAATGTATGTGGATAGAGCATTTTTATTCTCCTAAAAAAATCCAAAAATTGTTAAACTTCCACAGGGAACATCTCAGTACTTTTAAAATAACTCGTGTTGTCATGGAAATCCATCCAAAAATTCCTGGAATTTTTGTCCCAATAGTCAATGCTGTAAGGCCTAGTGCCAGGAATGTTTATCCCACTTGTTTAGCCTAGTGCAGGATTGGGGGGTGTGGGAGTTGGTTTCCTCAAACACATATCAGAAAAGTAAGTTATTTCTTAGTAACTATATGGTATCATAATTACATCATATGTCACATCTTTTTAAAATAAATGCTTTTCCTTCCTTTTTATTTGCATAATAAGATGGCGATTTCCCATGATGGGTATCTTTGGCTTTTTAATGTCATGCTGATTTTTTCCCTTATGTTTGCAAACATTTTTGTCTTTCTCTGATCTCAGAACAAACATACAAATATAAAACATTGACTGGAGCTCACACAAAAGTTAGAAAATAATGCCATTCTGGCTATTGTGTAAAAGTGAATACATATGTCTTTTTAAGTTATGAAAAAGGTACACAACTCTCCAGTGTAGGCAGTAATACAGGATGGGTTATGTTCACAAGCTTTCTGTCCATACATAAAAGATACCACAATCTAAAAATAAAATCAGAATGATGAATTTCAATGACAACAATAGAAGGTTTGGGGCCAGGAGAGTTGTTCATATAATTGAGGGCACTGCCTTCTCCTGTCCTCAGGTATGGGATATTGCTCCATTTTAAGACATTGAGGGAGAAGTGCTTTATATTTAAATTGCAAGCTAATAAATGCTCTTTTTCTCATTAACACACATGACCTCTATGATTTATGCTCACATGCTTACTGGCCCACTTTCTCAGTCTCTGTTAATGATATTGGAAACCTCTGTGTAACATGAATTATTTTCTAACTAAATTGCTGTAAATTCACAATAGATGTTAATTGTACTGATCTGCTTATCCTATTCAGGAAAGAAAAATATCGAAATGAACCCTGCTTGTTGCTCCTTTTCTGATTTCTTCAACATGCGTATGTATGAAATGATCCCATTTATGGGGAATTATGTAGGCAGCTTTATCATGCTTCTGATAGTACAGATAATAAATGAGTTTATTGTTTCAAGTAATAAACTCTTTGTTCAAATAGTAGAGCTGGAATGAGAAAGATGGATGAAGGATAACTGATGATGAGGTTTAGAGGGCTCTGTTCTATTTTATGTCTTTAATTTATGGTGGATTAAATATTCTCATATTGTTTTGTCTTCCTTGACATAGATGAGTATGGAATCTAAATTTAACTTCAAATTCATAATTTCTGCAAGAAAGTCCTAGAAAGTGATTCATTCTAAAAATCTACATAATTAATAGATTGATTTAATATCTGTTTTTTTAAATTTCAGAATATTACAGGGATACAACCACTTTAGTTACATATATTGCCTTTGCATGAGCAATCACAGCAACAACTAAAATAAATAAATGGGACCTGATCAAATTAAAAAGCTTCTGCATATCCAGGAAAACTATCAGTAGAGTGAAATACACAACCTACAGAATGGGAGAAAATATTTGCATGCTATATATCCAATAAAGGGCTAATAATTAGAATCTGTATAAAAGTCAGGAAAATTAACAAGAAAAAAATCAAACAACCCCATTAATAAGTGGGCAAAGGATATGAACAGAAACTTTTCAAAAGAAGACTAGGCTAATGACCAAAAAAATATGAAAAAATGCTCAACATCTCTAATCATCAGGGAAATGCAAATCAAAATCGCAATGAGATATCACGTAAGATTTGCGTGAGATTTGCTTTTATCAAAAAGTCCCAAAATAGTATTTAAAATCAGTGAAAAAGAGAATTTAGGGAAAATAGTTTAGCAAAATATGCACCTCAGGACAAGCTGATATTATAACCATTATTCAAAAGAAATCATCTGGCAGTTGTTGGATTATCACATTCCTGCAGTTACCACAAGGATGTTTGTTATGGGCCTCATTTTTACCAGTCAAGAGGTGATAATTTTTGCAACTGACAAAAATCACTCTGATTGAGCAAATGATTAATGTAGATTTTCTGAACTTGTAGAACTATAGGATGGTTGAGCCAGAAAGTATTAAGGGGATCTTCCAATCCAACCTCTTCCTAACATAGGTGAGTAAACTAAACCCTGGCCAGATACAGTAATTTGTCACATATATTTTGCCAATTTTCTTAAGAATGAGACAAATTTTAAGTTTTACTTCTTATCTTCAATGACCTCTACCTCTCTGAATGTATTCTTAGTAAGAATTTTTTTTCTGTTAAAGAAAAACCAGTGAAATTCACCAAATGGTACAGATGGAAACTGCTGTGTAATAAATATTTCGTCTAATCTTTTTCCTGGATTCCTGGCATGGTCAGCAGTGTCTTTGTTACTCATGAACCTCTTGGTTCATACCTGAGATTATGTTAACAAGGTGACTCATGGTGGCTCCTTGATGGCATCAGGATAAGGGCTGGTCATGTTGGAAAGAAAAAACTTGTGATTAGAGTTTTAGGGCTTTGAGCCACATATCAGCCCAATCTCTTGACCGCTAAAAAAAAGAATAGTGGGCTGGACATTGAGTTCAGTTGTGTAACCAAAACTCCAATAAAAACTCTGAACACTGAAGCTCAGTGGAGCATCCTGGTTGGGGAACACATTGATGTGCTGGGAGGAGGCCATACCTTTATTTGTGAGGAGAGGGCAGAGAAGCTCTTTATTTGGGACCCTTCAAGATTTCATCCTATGTGTCTTTTTATTTGGTTGATCTAGTTTATATTCTTTATAATAAAATTATAATTTTAATTATAGCACTTTTATGAATTCTGTGAATCATTCTTTTGAGTTATGAAACTCAAGTGTGGTCTCGGAAGCCCCCAAATTTGTAAACATTTGATCAGAAATTCTGGTGGCTTGAGGACCTCATTTGAGGCTGGCTTCTGAAGTGAAAGACTCAGTCCTTAACTTGTACAGTCTGCAAGTTGGCAGACTGTACTAACGCTGTGTAGTTGGCATCAGAATTGAAATATATTGCAGAATCTCAGATGGAATTAGTGTCAGAATAGCAGCATTGGAATATAGTTGCATTGCAGCTCCCCAGTACTCTGTTATCTTTTTGTTGACAGCTAATTTGGTATAGTGAAGTTGGTCAATTGTGAGTCAAATTATCCGTGAATTGTTTGTAGAGCATTGACTTGCAATGCCTGTTTCTCTCCTTTTGGTTGGTATTCTGCTTTCTCTAGTGAGGAACTTGTGTTCAAATCATGGACTGTAAAACTTAAAAAATATGCTAACGTTATTTGCCAAGTTTGAGAAGGTCTCTCCTAGTTTGCACACTTTTTATAGCAAGGCTAATATACTCTAAAGTCTTGCTACTCAAACTGTAGTTCTTAGACTCAAATCATTGGTATCACCTAGGTGCTTGTTAGAAATAATCATTATCTGTAGTTTAACAAGCTCCTCAGGCAACTTATATGTATATTAAAATTATGTAATTTGGAGATAATGAGAGAGACTTCTAGTAAAGCTAAACCCTTTACTTGAAAGAGTGAATATGAAAATGATGGATTTTTTTAAATCTGTTATTTTCCTCAGCAATCAAAACTCACTTATAACTGATAAACTCTTCCACATCTACTCACTGTGATGATATTCTGTTTAATGACATTTAGCATTTAAGATCTGTTAATGTTTCTATATTGCATATAGGTAGTAAAAATTGTTCTCTAGCTACTATTCCAGTATGGTGGATTGAACACATATGTTTATCTGTTCTCCTTGAAATGTTACTAAAATGCCAATACAGAATAAAAAAAAATCACCACAAATGTATGATGATAAAGACAATGGGGGAAAGGATACTATAATGGGCAAGAGATATGTGCAGAGTTATAGTTCTATGGAGAATTTGGGAATGAGTTGTTGTAGGTACATAGATAACCACTGCCTTATATCTATCTTTATTTAACTTGCTTAGTTATCTGTAGAGAGTACAAAAAAATAAAAAAGAATGTAATCATAGTATATTATGTGGCTCAGCTCTAACATTCATAATAACATAAATATAAATGTTGATTTAGTAAAAATTTTTGAGCTTATATTTTAAGGAAAGATTAGGGAGAGAAAATGCGAAGGGGCATAGGGAACTAAATTCTAGTTCTTTATAGTATTATTTCTAAGCAAGCAAATTATATCTAAGACTTTAAAATTAAGTATTAGTAGTACAGGTATGGAATGTGGTGGTAATACCAGGAAAAAAAAAGTAGCCAAATTAATGTTACTTTTTCTTCATTTCTCAACCACACCAGAACATACAGACATTAATGCACAGGGTAGAGACCATTGCAATTAGAACATCTCAGTGCTAGTGCTGGCTCTGGCACCGAGTAGCCACACATTTTTCAATTATAAAAAGGCATATTATTCCATGATTCTCATGTTATTTTTTATCATCCAAGCTCTGTACTTAGTCTCACAGATATTTTCCTCTATCATAAGCAGAATAATCAAGAAGAGACTATTTCCAGCAACTCTCTTCAGAAGTATTAATTTTTTATTTGCTTTGTCACTCAGCCATTTATGTAAGTGGCTTTAGAATTACCCTTTTAGGGGAAGAATAGACAATTTTTCTTCTCAAGCGGCCAGTCTTAATAACTTGGAGAACAGCATGGGATTATCATTTGCATGAATGAGGAGCAATAGTTCCTTTAGTTTGGGCAGATGGAAATGGTTTCAGTTCTCACACTCTGTGACATTTGTGAGAAGTTCAGATATTTCCAAAATTGCAAAACGCCATCTGGCCAAAATGGCTTGGACCTGTTAGTTTATTTATCCCTGCCCAATTATATTTCTTAGCTTTCTCATAACTTTTGTTCCAAATTGTTATTGTTTGTTCAATAACAAATGTAATATTAAATGAAGTATAGTATGTTGAAAGGCACTCAGCTACTTTGAAATTCATTTAGGTTTCATAACCCTGGAGGTTGGAAATAACAAACAGAAAATATCTAGTTTTGACACACCTGGGCTCAGAAATACATGATCTTGTCCAAAAGGTTCATATTAGCCAGGTCACTGCTTATTTCAGGTCGTATCTGCCCTTGCCAACCAATTTTTTACAGGGCAGTAGAGACCAGGTGATCATAGACATAAGCCAACATTGAATGAGGGCAAATAAGCTAACACTTCAAGGGGAAAGGCGGCTTTGTCCTCTCTAATCTCCCTGAATCTCAATCTCTCTTTCCAACTCTTTTTTCTGTCCCTTTTTCTTACTTTGACTTTTAGTGTCACTTCACTTTTTTTTTGGTTGGTTGGTTGGTTGGTTTCCTCTGTATCTCCTTCTTTCTTTCTTGTCTGGTATTTTTTTCACTCCTATTCATTGAGCTGTAGCAAAATAATATAAGTAGGAAATTGAATTGTAGCTGTAGTTTAGAAGATGAGACAATAGAAGGCTAGGTAGTAACTGTAGAAATAAAATTAGAGTTACAGTTTTTGAAGGAGCTTTGCCACCAGCATAGACCATCTTGTCAGAGAAAGAATTATCTTAGTTTTTCCCTTTTGCTAGGAAATTGTGAGGTGAACCAAATTTCCAGCAGGCAAAATACATTTTAATGGGTGTTCTCTTTTCCTAGCTCAAAATAGGATTTTTAATTCAGAGGAAAATCCATTTTATTTCTACTTGAGGAAATGGAGATTTATTGCTATTTTAATAAAGTGAATAGGCACTATTTTATGTGTCTTCTGTTACAGAAAGAACAGCTTTCTAGATGGAGGAGATTATTAACCTGCATATCAGAATTAGCCTAATTATTACTATCTGAAATTTACTCAAAATATATTTGGAAGCTACTTAATTGCTATAGCATTTTTTTTTTTTTGTCTCTTTCTTCCTTCATCGTTTTCCCCACCATAGATAATTCTCTAAATTCTTGCAGGGAAGGTGCGGATCTTTGTATCCTCTGAAGCGTCTAACATTTTAGTTTCTTAGTAAATAATAACTGAACAAAGAAATATCAACCTCGTCCAATCTCTGGCCATTGTTATAGTTCATTACCTGTTCATAGAATCATTTAGGATTTTTACCTCTGGGTAATAATGCCACTGAGATTCCTAGAACACTAAAATTGTGTCTTAATTTAGTGCTTTTATTAGCTCAGTTCCAAAATTTTTCCTCATTGTACAGTGTAAATAGGGCAAAGATAAAAATTCCATGCTTATCCACTCTATTGGTGAAATAATAGATATCAAATGAACATCATATTCATTTGTTTGTTAGCTTATTCTAACAATAGCCAAATAGAATTTTAAATAAAGAGAGCAAGGGAGATGATTTTAAAAATCATGTAAACTGAAAAAGATTTAATAGTATGGTGTTTTCCTTTGTAGTTGTATCTTTGAATCCCTCTGGTTTTCAGCATTTTTCCTTTCTAGTTGGAGGCAAGTCTCCGTTGCCTTAAAGGGTTTTATAAATAAGTTACATTACTGGAAGATGCACAAATGCCTGGCAAATGCAAGCAAATGACCAAATAATTTCTGGGATTCTTTTTTGGCAAAACAACTAACTACATTTTTTTGTTCATAAGAACCAAATATGCCTTCGGTTGAATTTTTTAAAAAATAAGAGACTATATTGGTAGAACCTTATGTGCCATCTTTTTTCTAGCTATGTCTTCACTTATAGGACTATTTTGATTTATTGTGAGTCATTTTGAAGGGTTTTATCTATAAGTTACACCTAACTTGGAACAAGTGATGCCATTTGTTTGTTTGTGAATGGCTATTAAAATTTAAAATGGGTTAAGCCGTTATATAAGAAACAATGAATTATATTGCCTGTGTAATAAAAAGTAGCTACCACAACTAAACAGAATGATACACTATTTATTTCTAAGTTTGATCCTGTGGCCCCTGGAGTTAATGCAGGGCATGAAATGTCAGTGCTGGAGGGACGCCAAGTCAGTGGACAAAGTGAGTGCCTCTGATTATTTTCTTTATGAGACTGTCACCCTAGTTTTGCAAGTGCTGAAGAGACAAAAGCAAAAAACCTTTAGCTAAAGGGACCTTGTTTCTTCCAGTAGAACAAAAGCATCAAGATTGCTCTAGACCATATGACATTATCCATATTCAGTAAATATATTGAAAACATTAATGGAATACCTTTTTGTATTTTAAAGTATGTTTATACAAAGATGTAGTGAATCTATCTGTATTCTAAGTGAATGAGATTTTAAAAATGTATTTTCTTCACTCATTCAAGTTTTCACAACAATACTAATTTTTGTTCTTCTTTCATAAAGCTGTTGAAATACAACTTGGTTTTAAGAAACCGAACTGTTTTTGACTCTGCTTTTATCATTCAGAGCATTAAGGTGGTAATTTAATATCTTTACCCCTCAAATCAAATTATTTTTTTCCTATCATTTGCTCTGCTTCTTGGCTTATCAAGCTTGATTACATTTGCCTTTTCTTACTTTGAGTGTTGTGGTCTGAAAGTGTGAAATAGAAAAAAAAAATGATCTTCCTAAGTATATATCAATATGCCAGTGTTTTGTATAAATTTTGTTTTACATGATAGAAAATTGTGATTCTAGCTTAACATCTTCTTTTTTCTCCATGATTAGGAAATGGTAAAATGAATCATCAGCAACAAAATACACACTGATTAAAATATTCTTTATTTCAAACGATTTTTATAAGGCATTTAAATGGCTTTTCCAGCGGGCTAATTAGTGTAAATTTGGTATAGAATGAGTGCTCTTGAAAATTAATTTTACTTTTTGTAACACCACTGTAAATGCTACCAAAGACCTGAGGTGAAGGAAGTTTATCATAGTTCCACCAAACCCTATTGCCACTAGAAATTGAACCGACCCACCATACCTCTGCAACATTCTAACTTGACAAAGACTATATATAATTGACATCCAGATTTATGCATTTCTATCTGTTTGTAATGGGTTGATTTGTGCTCCTTCAAAAGACATGCAAGTCCTAACCTGCAATACCTGTGAATATGATCTTATTTTTGAAATAGGGTCTTGGCAGATGTAATAAAGTTAAGATGCGGTCATACTGGAATTAGTACAATGACTGATGCTTTTCTGTGAGGAGAGAGGGAGATTTGGACACAGAGACCCAGAGACAAAGGAAGAAGACTATGTGATGATGGAGGCAGAGATTGAAATGATGGCAACGGATGCCAAGGGTTGTTGGTAACCACCAGAAGCTAGGAAGATGCAAGGAAATGTTCTTCCCTAGGGTCTTGAGAGAGCATGGCCTTGCTGACGCCTTAATTTCAAACTTCTAGCCTTCAGAACTGTGAGAGAAAGAATTTCTCTCTTAAGTCACCCAGTTTGTGGTACTTTCTTATGGCAGTCCTGGGAAACTAATGCTCTATTCTTTAAATGGACCTCAAGAACATTTCTAGATGAAAACCATGGAATATACCCGTGGAGATATTTGCTTAGAAATATGTAAGGAGTTTATCTGAAAATCTCCTGATTTAATAATTTTAAGATTTTTCTACCTTTTGAGAATCTTATAGTATTGTAATTTTGGCTGATGGACTTCAGAGATCTCAATTAGATTTCTGTAGGCCATTCTCTAATCCGTGGAAAAATTCTGAGCCTTGGAGTTACACATATTTGATTGTATTAATATTGACACAGCTTCCTCTTGGTCAAGTTATTCAACTTTTCAAAACCCCACTATGCATATAACATGTTCACCTTCCTCCCCTACTTCACATCACACCTCTTTGCAACTGCTGCTGCCATTTCTTCCTCTCTTCTATTTTCCATTATTTACCCAGGAGTTAATAAAAACAATATTAAAGTTTGAATTAACCACTACACAAAAGAGGAACTCAATGGCAATCCCACAGTCATTCCCTGGGTTTTTATTTCTGAGCATAATTATGCCAGTAGATGATGCTCAATGTTTTCAAGTTGCAGGTCATGACTCAGTCGTATTTAATGAAATCAATTACCCAGATCATGGGAGCATAAAAAATAAGCAAAAACTAGAATAGAACAGAAAACGGCATACATTGTACAAAGTAAGAATGTTTTATTTTCGTGAAATGTGTGTGCGTATTGTAATGCACTATACTTATTTTAATATGGGACATAGTTTAAAAAAAGGTACAGAAGCCAAGTATCTTAAAAATACAAATTTTGGTTATTCTAGTTTATATTCTACCTCCCAGAATCCTATAAACTCATGGTGGTCTTTGACTGCTGTGAACAAGTTGAACAATAAAATGAGCCGGATGTGCGGTTAGTGGGAATCCCTTTCACTAATTTTGTTTTCTGGTGGCTAATGTCTTTCTGGTTGTGACTGAAAGCTTTCTAACTTTATTGGTTTCTCTAATGACCGTGGTGTTGATGAGGTGGAATTGTTGTGTTTCCTTGTTCCAGTTCTTAGTTTATGTCAGACTTCACTTCAGAAAGTGTGTAATCAATGAAAGATGGTTTCTAGCTATAGACACTCCTAATTCTCTTGCTCTTATGATAATCACTGATGCTATGAAGTTGTCACAAGACTCACCCCTGCTACCTGATGAATGACATTCGTCTAAGAGGTCATAATAGTACATATGAGAAATTCCAAATTTACAAGTGTTAGCAAGTTAACAATCTGTCAATTTGTTTTACATGGAGACCAAATCCCTCTAACTACTGCCCCTAAAAACTTGCTAGTGATGTCTTGGTAAGTTCCTTCTATTTCCTAAACCTAGGTTTTTTTTTTTTTAACCTATATTAACCTATAATATAAAATATGGTTACTGATAGAATCTTCCTCATAGAGGTTAAATGAATTTATATGTTTGCTAATGCTTAGCATTTACTAAGTGCTGGTGATAACGATATTGATGATGCTGTTAATGACATAATTTGGCATCAGGTATAATTACCTTCATCTGCCTAGAATTGGCTCTGCTTCCATTTGAAAATAGTGTAGGAATTTGGTTAACACTACTCTCAAACCAAATAAAGAGATTAGAGATTAGCGCACCTGGAGGATTGCGTTCAGTTTCCCGTACTATATTTTAAGAGAGATTTAATGACTTGGGTTATGTCCAAAGTAGAGTGACCTGAATTGCTATAAGGATGTGGGTTTCTTCAGTGTGAAACAAAGATAACTTAGGGTCAACCTAGCATAATCAACAACTTGCTTGGCTGTCCAATGGGACATAGATTAAACTTATTTTTTGCTTCCTAAAATAAAACTAGTAAAGATTAGAAATAAACAACTTGTCTTGGGTTTAACATGAGAGGAGGAAAAAATCTACTTCGAGAGCTTGTCAAAAATGTAATAGGCTGACACATAATGGACTGACCTACTTACTAGAGAATGGTCACATCTATTGGTCATGTCGCTGGGAGATTTGGGGGCTGTGTTGGGCAATGACAGGATGATCGCTGAAGGTGTCTTTCATTCTGAGATTGGTAATCGTTGATGCCACTTTTACAGTGTGGGCAGCTCTAGTGTGGATTAAGAGTGAGAGTCAGAGATGGTATTACAAAGTTTATTGAAGACAGCATGGCAGGCTTTTGTAAGTGTATTTGGAGGACAGGGAGAATGTGAGACAGATTTTCTGTATGTTCTTGATTTTATTTTATTTTTTAAATTTCAGAATATTATGGGGGTACAGGTGTTTTGGTTACATGTATTGCTTTTGTAGAGCTTGAGTCAAACTTGCAAGTGTGCACATCACCCAGATAGTGTTTGTACTCATTAGGTGTGATTTCGCTCATCCCTTCTTCCCTCCTCCCCTCTTCCACCTGTTTGATTTCCGTTGAGATTTACTTACATATGTGCACAGAAGTGCTGATCAGTTAGTTGCAAGTTGATAGTGAATACACGTGGTGTTTGTTTTTCCATTCTTACAGTATTTCACTTAGGTGAATGGTATCCTGATCCATCCAGGTTGTTATAAAAGGTATTGATTCATCATTTTTTATGGCTGAGTAGTACTCCATGGTATACATATACCACATTTTATTAATCTACTTATGAATTGGTGGTCACTTGGGTTGATTCTACATCTTTGCAATTGTGAATTGTGCTCCAATAAACATTCAAGTGCAGGTGTCTTTTTGATAAAATGGCTTTTTTCCTTTGGAAAATACCTAGTAGTGGGATTGCTGGATCTTCATTATATATATATATATATATATATATATATATATACACACACACACACACACACACATATACACATACTACTTTTGCAATAAAGTATATGAAGATGAAATAATATCAAAATTATTTTGTATTTTAAAATAATATATTTTAAAAGAATAATGCTATGTCATGATGATAAGTTTGGGATTTCAAATCAAAGAGAATTTTGGAAGAGGTTTAATATAAAAACTCCTTTCTGAAGCCAGAGTATTTAAAGACCACAGTGTTGGCTTTTCCCAATACAGCAAATCTTTATTGATAGACCTATCACTGCTGAAAAGGTACCCACAGCTGTTTTACAATGTTCATTTTAGGAGCAGTGGGGAGATTCAGTGGGTTTGAAAATTTGTCTGATAATTTTATTTAGGTGATTCTTCATGACCAATAATTCATCAAGGTCGGTTAGCATAATTTTTCTGATACCTCACAAACTAGATATGAATAATATAATTAAATGCCAGATATAGTATATATGAGAAGGTCTTATATCTTAAAAAGTACTTTAAAGATGTGTAATCAGTAGTGTTTTATGATGTCCTTATAATTTTAAGATTTTAATTTTGGTTTCAAAATCAGGGGCTGTTGGTCTCATAGATGTTCTGGTGTTTTATATCTTCTGGCTTCAGCGAAGCTAAAACGTGATTATTTTTTTCAGAATGAGATGACGGTTTGTGCCGAGTTACATGCATATTCTACTTGGTGTTTGAGTATTCACACTGAGCAGTAGTTGCTTTGAGTACTACAGCCTAGTGTTGGGGTAGAATTCCCTTATCAATAAAATAAAATCACTCTGTTATTACATTTATTTATCATAGTAAACATTTTGTCTAAAAGCCTTCATGGTTCTTTTCTGTTATGTACATCATAGTGAAATGGAACAGATACATCTGCCATGGTGACATGGAATCTTCTTCACGAAATGAGGAGCTAGCATCAAGACATTAAAGAAGTCTTTCTGGGTATACTCAGACACCAGTATCTTGAAAGCATAGGAAGATGGATATGCTTTTACCCAATTTATTTTTTGTTTAGAATTTTCTCCTTGGTTTCAGGTGAAAATCTTTGAAAGTTTTTAAACAAAATTGAAAAATATTAATAATTATTAATATTTTAATCTTTGTACCACACTTCTTTAAAACACTCTTGGGAAAATTTAATACCAAAACTATCTCCAAATTTTTATGTTTTCTGTAATAGAAGAGATATAATGCTTTAAAAATGCATTTTCAAAATTAAGCTTTAAAATCTTCTGACATAATACACTTATTAACTCTAATCATCTATATAAGACTCCCTTATATTAGACAATCCTAATAAAACTTTAAGGGAGTATAATGGTGAGAGACTATAGAAAACACAGAATGGATATCTTATTTATGTGGATTAGTACTTCCATAAATACTCTTTTCTATATTTAGTTGTCTTGAGTTCCAAGTCCCAACTGGAAACATAATAGAGACAATTTTTTTTATATTGTCATCTGAAGAAAATGATATTTATAAAATCCAGGTAGTTAGAAGTGTTCCTGGTATTATACAAAATATAGTCCAAAAGAAATGAAACAGTACTTTTTCCTGATTTTCCCATATCTATTTTTATACTTATATACTTACTAAACTCTATGTAACGTATCTGTGAAATTTCTGAAAGAGAAATACAATTGACAGTGGAAATAGAACTAGGTCAGTCTTAAATTCAAAGAGATAGGGCACAATTTTACATTACATTTGGGTTTTTATGTACAAAATTACTCCGAATACCTAGGATCTATTTCATTTATTTGACTTTTGGGGAGAAAGTGGAGAACTGGAGTGACATTGTATTTTTAAAATACCATAAAATGGGATATCTAACAAATACTGGATTTTAATAACCCTGAAGATAAAGGGTGTGTATCTGAGTGTATGGTTGTGAGGGTGTTGAGTGTGTGTGTGTGATTTCAGATTATGAAAGATCCAAGAGGGTAGAGTGTAGAGTATGCCTGTGTGAATTACCTTTATGTTGCTCTTCTTCTCATATTCCTAGCTACGGAGGACTAGGGATTAGATGCGAGACGGGGCTGGGCTACAGAGGGAGACTGTATTGAAATACGGAAAACCAACTTTTGTACCCTTGTAAATTAGTTCTGGTGTTTTAAATTTGGCATAGCATTTTTTCCAGGGATACTAGTTTTTACCTTGTTGAGTAAGAAGTTAAGTTTGGTTTTTACACACCCTCCTATTTTTCTTTCTGAAGCCAACTCCTCTTTTTTGCTTCTTCAGGACTTTCTCCCAGTTACACAATACTCTGCTAATAAAATTATTCAGCCTATTGTCATTTTCATGCCATTGCTAGTCTACACCCAACATTTCTCTGCCTTCTTATTGAGGGTGAGACTGTGCAAATGCTGTCTTAGTTGTGAGTTAGAAGAATTGCTGGGCTGCTTGAAAAATAACACTGTTCCCCCCCCCCCAGAGAAGTGTAAGCTGTCCCTATGCCTGTCACAATTTTATTACCCTATATTACATTTGCCTGATTCATTTGTTGGTATCTGCCTTTTCACTGTAAGTTGTATGATATTACAGGATTTGTCTATCACTGTCAATGTTGAATCTGGAATAGCTAATATTTTGTTTGGCACATAGTAGCTCCTCAGTAAATGGTGTGTAAATAAAGCATGGTTCACTCCTTGCTTTCCTGCTTAGAAACTTTGCCATTATTTCCTTTGGAAGAAGCTCTACCATGCAAATTATTTATTGGGGAAAAAAAAAAAACCCAAGGTGATGGCATATCATTTAAAATGAGAACATGGGCCAGTATAGTGATTTTTAAATATTTTCAAGCAAAAATTACTACTCATTGAATGTTGAAGAACTTCTTTATACATAAAGTTATTTCTGCATGTTAGTTTAATTCCATAGAACCTCATTAATCTGTGAAAGTTTTTTTTTTTTTTTTTTTAAAGAACCACTTTATTTCTTCTACTGGGAAGTATAGATGACCAGCTTTCTATATGGGCGCCTATAGTTTTTAGTCATATGGATAAGCTTGATGGTGTCAAGTTTTTATTTACTTTTTTTTGCTACCTCATTTATCAATACACAATCCATGTTGTCTATATTAAATAATTTTGTTCTAGAATTCATAAATTAAAACTCCTGAGAACCCAAGGTTTACAGTAGATTACAAGTCAGCTAACAAAGATAAACTTATCGTAGTACAACGACTCCTGACTCTCCGAGCTGTTGGTGTTACGGTAGTGTTCTGAGTTTCCAATACCTGCTGTGTCAGGGCTCACAAGGGTGTGATTGTTGACAGAGCTTGAAGAGGGGGGAGGGTTTTGTTTTCCCAACCTTCTTCTTTATGCAGGATGGACCTTCTAAGGTTGGGTTATTATGCATGATAAATGTAATCTGAGAGGTAGAAAGCAGGTTTAACAGGTAATTGACCATCCTCTGCTTTTCTTTAATTGGATGGAGAAGGAGAAGAGCCTTACAGATGGGGACAGGGAAATGGATGCATTGAAGTAATTACAGAAAAAGTCTTTTAAAAGTCCCTAGTCTTGCATCTGTTGGGTGCTTAGTGAATACGCTTAGCTTTTCCTTTTATGACAAACCAGTGCTCTTTGTCTTCGGCAAAGAAGTAGTAACTGAAAGATGGCAAATGGGAACCCTTGATCCCCAATTCCTGATGCAAAACTGAGATAGGAATATTATTCAAGAGCATATTGATGGGGATAATTAGAAGATAATAGTTACTATTAATGAATCTAGTGTACTACTGATGGATTTTTCCCTCCCAAAAAATCACCTATTAGTTACTTTTGTGGGTTATGGCATGCTTATAAAGTACAGGTGTTTCATTATTTCTCCTGGTGTTGTGTATCATTTGGTTTTTCTGCTTCCATGTTGTCGTTATTGCTGTCTTTGGGGAACAAATACTTCTCTGACTCATAAATAAAATGGTAATGTTAATACTAAACTAATGGGGATTTCATGAAGATTGAATAAAAATGACTTACATAATAAATACTTGTATATAGTACATATTGTATGTTTAGAGAGAGAGATGTACTATCCTATCTATCAATATGCCTGGCACATAGTAAGATGGTAGATGTTCATTTTTCCCATGTTCTTTCTCCTATAGATTTGAAGTAAATTTCGTAAGACCATAGCAAATTGTTAGTATGGCACATACTCAAAATTTAGTAAATGTTTTCTCCTTTTCCCTACTTCTTTTTTTCCTTCCTTGCTAGTTTTTAATCTTGCTACTCAAGTAAATATGAATGCATATTTTTTCAAATATAATAGGTTAATAACATATTTATTGATTGCTATGCACTTCATGTGTCAGGAAAATATCTCAAGCATTGCATTGTCACTTTAGGACTGATCCTGTACTGATGCACATATAATCCACTGGGTGGAAAACCTAATTTCCCTTAGCTTCAAGGGGTTATTTTTGATGTGATTCATTTTTTTCATTGCAGTCACTTAATCCCTATACAGATTTGTATGGATAAGGACATTAGTAGAAAGAAATATTTTGTTTCCCAGAATGTGTATACTTTTTCTATATCATATCCATGGTTAGAAGGAATTTTTTTACACTCATGAATTTGAATTGTCTTGTTAGTATCACATAATTATATAACTTCATGCATTTTATATGTACATATGTTTTTCATAATCCTGAAAATATAAATGATTTAATATGCAAACTGGGCTGGGCACGGTGGCTCACGCCTGTAATCCTAGCACTCCAGGAGGCCGAGGTGGAAGGATAGCTTGACCTCAGGAGTTCAAAACCAGCAAGAGCTAGAGCCCATGTCTACTAAACATAGAAAAAATTAGCTGGGCATGGTGGTTTGCACCTGTAGCCCCAGCTACTCAGGATGATGAGGCAGGAGGATCGCATGAGCCTGGGAGTTTGAGGTTGCTGTGAGCTAGGCTGAGACAACCACATTCACCCAGGCAACAGAGTGAGACTCTGTCTCAAAAAACAAAAAAACAAAAAAAAAAAATTATATACTGGAATGTTGATTTATTGTTTAACTGACTAGCAAATAGGGATGGGAAGCTTTGAACCTCTAAGTTATTTCGGAGACATGGTTTCTTGTTCTTTATTGAATAGGTGACTCTCTGCTGCACCCATTATTAAAGGAATGTTTTCTTGCAGTATCTCACCTTAATCCCAGTTCTGCTAATGAATTTCAATTTTTATGTAGTACTCTTTTGAGGAACTGTTTTGGTGTGTTTAGCTCTATTGCTTTAATAATGGCACCTCTGATGGTTTAAGAAGCATTTGTCTTTAGCAGCCTTGAGTTGGGAACCACAAATGACAGGAAGGTTATTTTATTACACTCTGATTCTCTCAATGCGAGGATTAGGAGGGTCAATTTATGTCCTAAGCTTACTCCATTATTTGTTCCAGAGGCTGGTAAACGTTATAAAGGGGTATCACAATTGAATTTTGAATCAATAACCTCAGACACTGAACCATATGTTTTAATGAGAAGGTGGATTTTTCTTACAGTGGTGGCATAATGCTATTAGTTTCTTGAAGATACATAAGAGCTAGAAAAGATAAATATAAACACACAAAGTACTGTGAGGTTCCAAATGTCATTATAGTTAATTCTTCTAAAAAACATACTAAGGTCAACTATAATTCTTTTTTGCTATGCTTTGTTACTCTGGGCTACTTACCAATAATTTTGAAATCATGTATTTGCTCTGGATGTATTACTTATTCAAAGACCTCAGTTTTCTTTTAAAAGAAAGTCCTATTGATGTATCTGTGAGGTATTTAATCTCTTGGTATACACTATGTGGCTTATTTCAAAGATGAGCTAAGAGCCTTCTGAGGTATACATCAAGTGACCTAGAATAGGTAAATTCGTATCTCCTTAGACTTGTCTATGTTCAGTGCAAATGAAAAGAAATCACATTCTATTTCCTATGGTATTGTCTCACCTGAGAATACTGAATGCTTATTACTCAATTCATGAGCACGTGTGTGTGTGTGTGTGTGTGTGTGTGTGTATAATTAAATCTTTAGGCCAGATTTTAGAAATAATGTCTATTTTACTGGGATATTTTTCTTTATAATTTCTCTCCTAGTATTTTTTCTTAGGATTGGATGTGTGGTTTCTGACTATAAGTGTTTAATCTGAATTTGTCCTTTGTTCCTGTGATAAAAAAAATATCATTTTTATTTTCTCCTTGTTTCATAGGTGTAAGATAAAGCTAGTCTGTGGTCACTCTTAGCAGTAAAGTCCTCACTTTTCAAATGGACACATCAAAGCAGCTACTACTGTGTTGAAACTGGAGTCAATTTCTTTCTTTTTCCAGAACTCCGTGATACTGATTGTAGCATGTTGATTCTAGGCATGGCTGTTTCATTCCCGTGCAATGCTACAGTTCTCCCCAGCAACGACCTACTTAGCAATGCATTAGTCAGGGCAAAATGACGATACAGAAGTAGGGGCTGTAGAACCAGGGTGGAAAAAGTACCATCTGAAAGAAAAGGATCATTGTAGTCTTTTCTGTTTGATCTATCACAAAATGGCACTTCGGGATCCTCGATACAGTGAATGTACTAGTGGTAACCGTTTCCTTCACAAAAACTTTTACTTATGGCTTATAATTTGTCTTGGGAAATTTGAAAAAAAATAAGATCAGATTAAAGAAAAGGTAACCACAATTTAATTACTATTCATTATTTTCCATCTAATGGTGACATACACAATTAGAATTATTTCGTGATATTTATGATAGCTGTGGGGACATTATATTGGAATTTTTCCTTTCTTTAGCAAATTTTTAAACTTTTAGTTTTTGTTGTTTGTTAGTTTCTGACATATAACTTCTTATTTTTAATCTAAAAATACAATCTATGTAATTTTAAGGTTTTTCTTCATAGTTATTAGAAGATCTTGTGAGAGTTAGTGTGGTCAGAGTAATGTGCTGCTTCTGGTAGAATATATAAATGTTTTGTCACTATTAGATTACCTTTTTGGATTTCACTTCTCATTTTCTTGGGTGACCAATTTCTCTGAGTTTAAAACAGGGGAAACATAACAGTTATTCACATCTTTATGCCTAGAAATAATTTATGGTAAATAGATATGCCTTCAACTTAACTAGTCTAAGGATGGTATTAGGCTAGCTTCTATAGATATACATAATAAGATCAATAATAAATTTGAATCAAGTTCTTACGTCAACATATTGTGATAAGTAAAACATTTTAGACCAGGAAAAAAATCTTGTGATTTTTTGAATAATTTCTGCGATATTCTGTGAAAGTATGGGTGAAAGCTGGAACTTTACTAAGTAACATAGTTAACATATTTGTGGAAACATTGATAAAGAAAATAAAGCAGAATATAATCCAGTAGAATATTCCTCTCTAGATGGTGGGTAATTTGTTCACTTGTGTTTCCAGTGACTAATAGCCTTGCGATACAAATTTCCTGAATATCAACAAGAAATGAATAAACTAAGGAATTATCATTTTAAACTTAGGCTTGTTCATACGTAGTTTTGCTTAAAAACTTTTTGTCTAGTTACAATAAAAACTTAAGCACTGAAATAAGTATAAAAAGACTGATGCTTGTGCCATAAATGTATTTCATTTCTTTTGAGGCAAAATAGTTAGCATATGACTGACAACATGTTGCTGCTTGGCTTTACTGACAATTAGAAGTTTTGTTCCACACTGTTTTTATATTTTTTTATTCAATTGGGTATGTTTATTTTCCTAAAATTTGCATTTTATTTCATAGTATAAATTATAAAATATATAATTCCTCTAAAATCTTTTTTGTGAAAATATGGTTTCCTCTATACAAGATGAGTAGATTAGTTGGTATTCATAGAGGAATAAACTTCAGGGTTTTATGTGTTATACGTAAAGTCTTTTATTGCAACAGGTGCATCCATAAGGTATCACAAAATTGTAAGCTATGCAGTTTGAGTACTGTGACTAGTGCAAAGTTAATTTTATGTGAGATTTAGGAGGGTAACATAGGGAATATGAAATCCTGTTCCCATTACTGAAGCAAATGTCTTTTATCTTTCACTATCAATTTGAATTAAAACTTAAATAAATAGAATCCTGATTTGCTTTGAGCATCTATATTTAGCTGTAGCAAAAATACTTTATTTCATTGATGTCTATTCAGAGTACTTATTTCATAAAAAAAATTTAAAAGAAATACGTAGCTTGAAATAGATTCTCAGTGTTATAGTATATTTACGATGGTTTTTCCTGCAGATAGGTTTCATAGAAACATGCAAGATACTTGCTCAAGTTCTTGCTGACCTACACGATGCCTGCATCCTAATAGGTCATATTTCAGTTCCTGTATTTTTGACAAATAGCTGCGCTCTAAAAAGCTCTGTCCGTGGTGCTGAAACCTCTCATGATGTATGAGCATGTCTGGCTGATAAATTCTAATGTCAGCCTCTGTGTGATAGTGATTCATCAGGTTGTAAAATTTGTATTTGGGAAACACATTGAATTAGCAAGTTATATATTTTGGTTGTGTTAAAATTAACACAGTTTGTTCTTTCATTTTAAAGAGTTCATAACAATTACTTTGCATATTGTCAAAAACAGTAAGGATTTAATTAGAAATTGTCAATGCTATCACAAAAGAAATGTGTAATATTAAGTAAATTCATATGTCTACGTTGCTGGAAATATTTTCAGGCCAGTGACATGTTGATAATATGCAACAAGCTACTGTAAGAAAAGTTAAACACTTGCTTATGAACAGGCACAATGACAATTAACATGGAAACCTGTAGCTTTGTGTAGAGATAAGTAATTGCCTAGCAAAAGTATGGCTTATTATCCTAGGTTTTTTTTTTTTATTGTTCCAGGATGTTTCTTTTGTATAAAAATATATTTATTTTGTAGGATTATAGGGTTTTGTTTGTAAAAATGATTAAAACCCTCAAAAACCTTAGTTTTTCCAAGTGAAATCCTTATATTTTCTGTAAGACTTTTAAATAGCTAATGTTCTTGTCACTTGAATTCAATGATTTACAATCTTTTAAGCTGTGATATTCAGGTGCCTTAAATGTAGTCATAGAGGACTGCACTTAATTTTTTTCTTCAAGTTAGTTTCAGAAGCTCTTTCTTTAGTTAATAAAACTTTCCTCTTTAATTTTTATTGAACTCTGAAATTATCTGAATGATGTCATTTTTATAGTGAGGTGAACTAAAGGGAGAATTTCAGAAACTTGAACCTGATAAACTTCTATTAATGCTATATATTTTATAGTGAAGTTCTACAATTCTAGTCTTGGAATGGGTCATATTTCCTTGCCATGTTTGCAACATAGTAAATTATTAAGTTGTTTGCTTGTTATTTCAGTGATGCTCATAAGTGTTTATCACAGAGAGATTTAACATTACACCTATTTCATAAGTCCTACTGAAATATGGCAGTACTTTTCTGCAAAGCAAATAGCCTAAAGCTTAGCTACCACTAATTATTGAAATAAGACTTTCAGTTGCTAAGATACTGGATTTATGTTATGTGAACCTAATAATTAAATCCACTCTAAAAGCTGCTTGTTGAGAAAAGAAAATCTTTAAGTGAATACGGAATTTTCTACAGGATTTGTTTCTGTCAATAGTTAAAGGGTTAAATACAGTATTATTATTGTCTTTTAATATTGATAAAATGCATTCTAAAATCCATTCTTGTGCATTATAAACATGTAGTTACATACCTAATAAAACTGTCTTAGCATTCCAAAAGCCATTATAGAAAAACACTTTTTAAAATTTTGTCATTTAAATGATACCTGGTCAGATGATATTTCCCAGAAATTATTCTTTATTTAGAAACAAAAACAAGACAAAAGCAATTGATTTTAATCCAAAATGTATTTTTCCTTATAAAAGAGGTCCACATACTCACTGTGTCTACTCTACAGAATTTGACCATTTTGTTACACCACGTGTCAATTCAAGTTTATCTGGTCACTGCAAAAACTCGTGGCTAATATGTGTAATACAACACAGGAGGAGGTATTGCTCAGTTCAACTACTCTTATAGACTTAAAAAAAATACAGAAATGTTTTTGTCCATGTTAACTGTAGTCCAGACATAAAAGTTACATGAAAGTTCTAGAAAATGGAGTTATTTTATTTGGTTGCCACAGTACCCCTTGAAGCCAGTTAATTAAAATGCTGAACTTGTACTTATTTCCATTTGTCAGAAGCAGCATTGGTGAAGCTTGAACTTCTTTTTAAGAAAGTAATGTTTCTCTGCCTTCTCTCTTTTTTTTAAGCACAACTGAAGTCTTGAGCTTTTCTTTGAAGTAGATTTAGTTGGTTGTTTTTAGGACATGTTTGTTGGCACACCTATAACAGTTGCTTTCACTTCCAGTGATGTACCTTTTTCTTTGCCTGTTTCCCAGAGGTTTATCAGAGGAGGATAAAGCTCACTGAGTGCAAAGCTTGGTGTCTGTAAGTAATTCCTCACATTGCTATGTCCACCATCACAGTTCATTTCTTGAGAGAGGCAGCTGACAAGACATATCATACCAATAATCCCCAGAAGGCCTCCAAGGCAGGCCATAACAGTTGTGGTGTTACTCTTTTCATACTCTTTTGGATCAGAATCCAAAGCTTTTGTGGTGACATTTACACATTGTTTTCTGTTTCTCTGGTAGATGGTAGGGAGATCGATACAGATCTTATATTCAGTTGATGGGTTCAGATGAGTAAGATTATATACCTTGACATCAGATGGTATTCGAGCACTTTGGGCAGCATGAGAGTTTTCAGACTTGACAAATGCTGTCCACTTAACACTGGATTTGAGAATTTTAGAACTTGCTTTCCAAGACACCAGAACCGAATTGGCCTGAATATCTCTTACTTTAATATTCAAAGATCCATTGTTATCCTGGGGAAAAGAACCATCCACTTTGATCATAACAGACTTCAAGTCAGCACCAACTAGATTAGTTGCTATACAAGTATACAATCCCCCTTCTTTTGGGGTTATGCCGCTTATATCTAGTGTGCCTTCAGAATGAACATAGAACTTTTCTGTCAGAGTATTAGGCAAGAGTTTTTGACCAGAAGGTGTTATCCAGTAGATTTCAGGCTGTGGTTCTGCAGTAGCTCTACAGTGCAAGGAAACATAACTCCCAGCTTCTGCATTTAGATTAGAAGGAAAGCTCTCAGGAGCTATAAGAGGGAGGCAAATTTCCATCATGTCCCTGAAATGTACTTGCCGAACATTCTGTCCTTGGAATTCAGGTGGGTCCATGCAAAACAGTGAATCTGGCTCCATAAATCGAATGTTGGTTTTGTTCATATTAATCCAACGGATGACACAGTCACACCTGATGGGGTTACTGTGTATGCTGATTTCCTTGAGGTTTGGTAGGGACTCAATGGTACCATGGTACAGGGCACTGAGGGCATTGCTGTTCAGCATGAGTGATTCTAGTTTGGGGAGTCGGAAAAATGCATTGGGGTGAATGTAAGACAATCTAGGGTTGTTAGTAGCTTCTATTTTCCTTAAATCTGGCAAGTTATCCACAGCAAGACTGTCGATGGAAATAAGCTCAGGCATGTTATTTATCCCCAACTCTTTTAAGTGTAGCATATTGCTGAAATCACCCCTTCGTATTCTGTTAATAGGGTTTTTATTTAGATCCAAAAATTTGAGATTTATAACTTTTTGAAGAGCGACATGGGGCACTTTAATAAGCCTATTGTCATAAAAAGAGATACTTTCTAAGTTTTCAAGTCCAACCAAGGCATTGTCTGGTATTTCTGTGAGGTTTATACCAGCTATAACCAGGCTGCGAAGATTGATAAGAGGCTTAAAGTTCATGTCTTTGATTTTGATGATTGGATTTTCCCCAATCATCAGAATCTCTAGATTTGGAAGAGCATCAAACCACTTACTGTTGATCATCTGCAATCTATTCGAATTGAGATGAAGTCGAAGAAGATTATGTAGGCCAATAAAGGCTCCAGGTGAAATTGTAGAAAGCAAGTTGTGATTAATATAGAGTTCTTGTAAGTTGCTCAGTTCAGACAGACATTTTTCAGGCAGCTCAGTAAGTTTGTTTTCCTCTAGGTACACAGAAAGGAGCTGAGGCATCTTTTTTACATTAATGTTGGTGACTGAAGATAAATTGTTTTGAGATAAGTCCAGGCCAGTAAGGTTTACTGGAAAGTCTATGGAGTATTCAATTTTTGCAATATTGTTAGTCTGTAGGAGCAGAATTTGTGTGTCAGCAGGCAATCTGGCTGGAAAATTTAAAAGACCTAAGTCATTACAATCCACTGTAGATGCTTCCATATAAATGGATCTGGGTGTAAACCAAGGCCTGATTTCACATGTACATAATTGTGGGCAATCCACTTTTTTATCTACAGCTTGTACTAGTGTAGTGATAGCTAGGCCAAGTAGCACATGAATTCGGAGTGGCATGTCCTTCATCTTAGCTTTCTTCTTCATAAATTTAATGGCCCCTTAAGGATTCCACCGTCACTGCTAGTATGTTCAATAATAGCCGATTGATAAGGGAAATACTTGGATTTGTCAAATGATGAATGCCATAGAACCACAAAGTTTTTCTTCATGGAAATAAGTGCCAATGCCACAATTGCAGTGTCCAAAAATGTCATGCATATTGGAGAAGGGAAGGTCACTATCTCCTTAATGATATAATATTGATGTACTTTTTGAAGATGCAGTATGTATAGATGGTTATAGGAGATTGAGCAATTCATTTATTTAGGAGTATAGTATTCAGATCTCATGCTTGTTCAGTACTTGCAGAGTAGCAGCATGTTGCTAAATATAATAAATTAAATATGAAAGAGAAAAGAGAAAAATAATTAGCACAAAGGAAAAATACCATAATTAATATCCATTAACTAATTATAATTGTTTCATGCATAAATAGTATTCCTAAGGTTTATAGTTACTGCAATATATTTTCATGACTTTATCCTTGTCATGATTGTCCTTGATTATTCTTGTCCTAGACATTGGACAGACTGAGAAATTTCGTCTTTAAAAAGCTAAATTTTCATTAAATATAATGAACATATTTCCACAATTTTCTGTTATTTTAAATCTTGTTTACTCCTTGTAATTTTTGTTCATTATATTTTTCATTCTCTTTGACAGTTATGGGGGAAAAAAGGAAATCAACTTTTCAATGATGATTTTTTCTCCCTTTTACAGAGGCAAAATTGAAAAGGTTATAAAGAAATAATATTGTCGTGTTACAACCAAATGAGTTAGACTGTGCTTCCTCAGGCCCCTGAGAGACAGCATTTGGAGACAAAATTATAAAATGATTGTTAAGTAAACTAGAAGTAGTCATACTAAGTTTGGTTTCCCATTTTCATTCATACTTATTTCCATAGTCTCCTTTGCATAAAGTGACTTGAATTTTGCAGTCTTTGGAAGACATTAAATCTAACTTGCTGTAGATATATCTGTATGTTATCATTCTTAAGTTCAGATTTATTTTTTCTTGATAATAATTTACATTCCATTGCTAACTGGAAAAAAAAAACTTTATTACATCGGTACACCAGACACTTAGATATTTTTCTTCTAAGTGAATGCTGATGTCTTTATCACAGAAAAATAAGCAATTCCAAAATAAAGTAGCAATTTTGATATATGCTATTTTAAAATACCGTGTTCCTTTTAGAGACATATATCATGCAGGTGGACTGCTGGTGAGCTTTTCCCTTCATATGTATGGGATAGCTAGAGAACAGCTAGACCCTTCCTTCTGGGGCCTTTTGGCTACCAGCAATAATGTTCGAGTGAATAAATCGGTTTGTGAATTTTGTCCTCCATTTTGCTGCTGCCCAATATTGACATTCATAACTCTGTTGACTGAGTCTAAGATATGGTGGGCTTTTCACTAACAGAGATGTGGTAAATATATTTGGTGATATAGTCTCTGCAGAGAGACGGAGACATTCATTTTTTTAAGTAAAAAAAAGTTCTTTTTCAAAATTGTAAATCATTTACAGTTCAAAGTCATACCTATTATGCCTCTTACCCTTTGTTTTCAGAGATGTGATTTTATCTGAAAACTGAATCATGAGGTTCAGATAAGTTATCTTGAATTGAAGTGTCTTTACTGTTTTTTCATTACTTTATCTGTATGCTGAACTAAAGTTTTGAGTTTTTTATTCAACATTTCAGCTATTACTTTAAATCTGTTTAAGTACATTCTAAACCCCTGGAGGAAAGAATCTAACAGTGATTTTTTTCCATGAAGATGCCTGATAAATCCTTCTTAGCCCACAGATTCCTTCATAATCTGGTATCCTTTTTTTCCCTATGCTTATCCTCATTTTCTGCTATTTTCCTGCATGCAATTTTCTCTCTATTGGTAGAGCTATAGTTGCCTCACCCTGATCACTGCCTGGCATGCCTCTTTCTTTTTCTTTTTAAGTTAACTTTTACTGCTTTTTGAAACCTCAGTTGAAGTATGTCCCTCCTGGGTAATCTTTCATATAACTCCTCCCTCCAGATGTGTTTAGCTGCCTGTCCACACTCCACAGTGGTCCCATGGCCCTAGTACACACCACTACCAGAGCATTTACTCTGTTTGTTCCTTAACCAAGCACTGACCTCCTTGAAAGCATGAAGCTTGTATGATTTCTCATTCCCAGTTCTTGAGCATAGTAATCAGAATATAGTAGATGCTCAAGAAATGTTTTGAATGAACCAATAAATGACTTTTATTGATTAATAAAATTATGCACCCTTTTATATATAATTCAAGCAAGTCAATCTGTTTAATTTCCTATCTTCAGTAAGTTTAGCTGCTTTAACTTACATAGGTCCATTTACTTACACAGAATTTATGTTACTTGTGTTACAAAAATCCAAAGATTAGATTTGAGGATAATACACGGGAACATTAGACTTTAAAAGAAAAGTCAAGCTGTTATTATGTCTGTGGCTTATTTTTTAATTTATTTAGTCAACATTTATTGAACACCTTGTATGTGCCAGTTATTGGATTAATAGCTAGAGGAAATAAAGATGACTTAGATACGGTTACCTCCTTTAATAAACTTTCAGTCTGGAGGGGCAAACATAAGTAAACAGATGGTTATAATTGCATTTGAGAGCTCATATGGGAGCATATAAGAGGGGCCCCCTGAATAAAAGTAAAATAAGAATCCATTGCTTCTTTATGTCCCAAATGAAGAAAAATCCTGGGTGCAAAGTGCAAAATACATTTCTATATATTTCCATAAATCACTCAGCTGAGAGCAGAGAAAACCATAACTTCTGCTAATTAATCAGTTGGGTCTGCTTTCTCTAGCAGAGCAAAGAGGTGTCTATATCCTCCTCTAAGTTAACTATAGGATCAGAAATATTAAAGATGAAACATTCTGGAAGCTTTTTAAAATGAGAATTCTCATACTAGTGAACAATTAAAATTTTGTTTTTCCTGGTCTGTAGGAAGAAAATTGTCAGTATGGGAAAGACGATAAAGAATATAGAACTTTAGCCTTTCTTTGTTGTAATATTGATTTTTTTCTTCTGTCTGTGGAAATGATTATGATGCTTTCACTAATAGACTATTTGGCATGGTTTCTTTGCAAGCTAGTAAGTCAGTCATAATATTTCCTTACTGCTTTTTAGTTTTCAAAGTCCATCCTTAGTCATTATTCATTGCATGTTAACAATGACCTTGCCAGAGATAAGTTTATGAGGTGCTTTAATCCCCGTTTTTTAATGTAAGATATCGAAACCCATCTACCTGAGATCACACAGCTAATAAATGATAGTTGGGATTAGAACCAAGTTTAGGCCATTAAAGGAAAACAATTTTAACAATTATCATATTTTATTACATTTTTAATACTTGTAGACACTCACAATCAGATTTCTTTAATCTAAAAATCCCATTGTTTTCTAGATATAATAGTGTGTAAAATCTTTTATGGAAAAAGCTGCTCTTAGTAAAGAGGTCTTCATTCTTTAGCCTCATCGGCTTTTCATTATTTATGAAACAGTGATTGAACACCTCTTTTTTGGCAGGCATTGTTTTAGACACTGGAAACTTGACAATAAGATATAATATCTGCTCACCAACTTCTCAGTTATCAAAGCAGGAAATAGCTAAGGAGAATGCATGCTGCAGAGTAGATCTGATTTACAATAAAACTGTGAGCAGTGCTGCTGAATCCACAAAGGAGGGAATGCTTAGTTCTGTCCCTCTGAAAGGAGCAACATGAATGTTCTCTGGTCTTTTGTGATGCTTACAAAAAATCAACTCGAGTATAGTGGGGAAACACGTGGATAAAAATATATAAAATCCACTATTTTTTTGGATGAGTTTTCACAATGCTAAAGCTTAAGAACAAAGTGTGCCTTCTTCTATGTACCTCATTATGTGTATTACAAAGACTACAGAGTCTGCAGAAGAGAAACATTTTGATACTTAAGTTAAAAAATTGGTGACATTAGAAAATTGCCATGGCTACACAAAAACTCAGTTTTTCCTTTTCTTCCATAGAAAATTGCTAGCTAAGTTCATTTGTATAAAGAACTTAGATTCCATTCTCCCATTATGGGGCTTTATATTGCCTTGTAAGACTGTCTTCAATTCTAATTGAAGGTTCCATATCCCAAAGGTAGTGTTGAGTTATACGAAATTACTTTCCCATAAAAGACTGTTCTTTTTTTCCTTGGGAAGTATTTGTTTTCCAGTTTTTCAAATCTAATTATTTGAATGTGTATGTCAACTTTCAGGAAGTAGATAATGGTAATTATTTAGAATAGTTTAAGGAATGCTATCCTTAAAATATGGATGTTGTAATGAGAGTGATATACGGAAAGAAATTTTGCTTTGCATTAAGAAACATGGACCAGGTTTACTAGATGATTTTGTTATTGTGGACAAGATACTTCACTTTCCTGTGCCTCTGGTTATCAATCTTTAAAATTTAGAATTGGGTTGCATGATCTAAATGTAAGATTCTTTCATTTTGTAAACTTACGCTATTCTGTGAACATAAAAGATTTTTTTAAAAGATGCCTAACAACTGGATGTGGACAAACTCATCTGATCTTAACCTTTGTGTTCTTTAATTGATCACAAGTTTATATTCAGTACTCTAGTCTTGTGCCATTAACAAATCAAGACCAGTGGATTTTAGTCATTATGGGGCTTTTAAAGGCTATCAAATTTAATTACCTGCCATTATTTCTATGTATGTTTATGTCTGCACAATGGTAAATGAAGTAGAGAGTTACTTTAGCCATCAAATTAAAGTAAACTAACCACTAGGAAGACAAATTGTCTGGATTAGATCAATTGATCTAAATTCAGATATGGATTCAAATCCCATCATTTTGCCTCCAAAGCCCAGTCTTAAGCACTAAGTTCTACTTTTTCTCAAATGTTTATTAAAAAGCACCATTCATCTTGGTATTTTTTTTTTAAAAGTTGTTTCCTTCAACTGTATGGGAGCCATTACTATTGAGTGTTTTTCTTCCTGTGACAGTGAAATTTTATGCAGACGAAATTTATAAGGCAGTTGAGTGTTGTGGGAGGAATAAAATAAGAAAAACTGTTTTCTAGGCCTAGTTTTGCTGTGGTGATTCAGCCAAATCACTTTGCTCTCTGAGTCTTAGTTTCCCACAAAATGTGGGGTTTGGACTAAACTGTCATTGTTTTCAAATTGATTATTAATGTTCTATCAAATCCTAAAAATTTTTTATGGAGTTGCCATTAGAAATTCTGTTTATTGCAAATTTTTTTTTCATCGTACAGAATTTGTGTAGTAGAATGTATGTCTTGCATACCCTTTTCTTAAAGGGACACTGTCTTTTAGAGTGACTTCAGACTGGATTCTGATAGTTTGAGATTCTCAAACTGTCAAAGATTGTCTCATAGGCATAGCTATAGATTTTTTAAAAGGGGGGCTTGATATCATTTTGTTTCCTTGTCACAGTCAAAACCATATATTTTAACACAGAACATTAATGTAGCTCATAAACAAATCATGCATTTCCATTCCTCATGAAACTAGGCTCAGATGAATCTTTTAGATTAAAATGTAGGCCTGTAGTAAAGTTTTCTTAGAGAAATCATCAGTAACTTAGCATAATTTTTTCCTCTCCCATGTCTCAAAATATGCTTTGGCCAGATTTTGAAGGAATCTTGAACTTTTTATTCTTCTACTGTTTTCAGAATTTGAGGTTTGTTCTATATGGGGATAATTTTCTTTAAAGAATGATCCCGAATAATTACAATTGATTCCAATATATCAGATTTTTGGAAGCTATTAATAGTTACAGCATAGCTCCAATTCATAAAGGATAGTTCGCAGTATAGAAATTCCTCTTTTAGAATTTTCTTTTAAACAGTGGGGAATGAAATCTGAATCCCAAGAGTGTTTCATGTTGATGTAGTGATTTCTGTGTAGTCATAAATTACCTGCTTGTCATGATACTGTCATTTCTCATTATGAAAAGAGTTCTGATTTGTATTAATTTTTAATTACAGTTATTGCTCAACTGAGTACTTCATTAATAGCATTATATGTGAAGTTAATTTTTGCACATGATTAGCAAAACAAATGATATTGTTAAGCCATAACTTGTCTCTTTATGCTTATTTTCTTCTATGAACATCACTCCATGTGTTGGAGAACTCTAATTTACAGTATGGCGTAACAGTACTTTACTCAATATTCTCTGAGAGCCAGTGGATTTTGATTGCCTTGTTTGCTATTTCAACTTCGCTTTTATCATTACCTTGTTATTTATCCTTTGTATAGTCCCAAGTGTAGGCCTCTCTGGAGGAAAACCACTTATTTATGCATTATCCTTAACATTCACTCATCTTACATTGAAGTATAATCATCTTGTTTGCCAAATTGGGAAACAGAGAGATGGCAAACTTGCTTCATGTTATAATTAAAATATAGATCTCCATTTGGGTGATGCCCCCCTCTGTTAAATTACCAGCACATTAGCAGTAAGGTTACTGTGAAAGTGTGCACTCAGAGGAGTTAGGAGGAGCCCTCATCACCTTTAGTGACTTTATTTCTAAAATGAAATTTACCTTCAGGCTCTATGATTGCATACTTTTTGTAATAACCTTAAAAACTGCCAAAACTGTTTCAATATATTTCTTTGTGCAGACATAAAGTACTTGATAAATATTGACAGAATTTACACAGAGATTTCATTATATTAGCAGGTTTTCATCATGTTTATTCACATGTTTTACATGTGTTAGACTAGGGCATAGAGATAGGTAGGGTGCTAATTTCACTAGGATAAGAGTAGTCTATGAAATGATTCCTAGGACCTATATACATTCATTGAAAATTTGGAGATTTTCTTTTTACTTGTATGTTAGGAATAATTTATATACATTTGTCAGAGAAATGATTGTTCTTTCAGCAAAATGTGTGTTTGTTACATGTGTATACATATAGATACTGAGATACTTTATTTCTATTCAAGAAAATCAGGATGCAATTGACTAAATTTATGCACTAAAGTTTCCCATTTTATTCCTATCTATAGATGCTTTGGTGATTCATTTAATTAGGAGTTAATTTGTATTTTAACAATTTCACATGTGTTAAGAGGCAAAGTCTCCCCAAATATGCTTCATTTATTCCCTTGAAATTTTTGATCTCTAAAAGCTCACTGTTATCCAATTCCAGTTTATTTCAGAAGCTAGTACAGTGAGATGATTTATAAATGATCCATCCTTTTATCTTTGAAGGAATTTCCAGCTATATTTGGAGATAGTTTCTCTGGCAAATTCCTGTAATTGAATGACAGGATAAAGACTCATATTATGCCTTGTAATACAATGGTTTAGAAATGCATGTCTCAAATAGAACTGCTTCCAATTATCCTACATTTCAGATGAAAACAGTTTGGAGTAATTATCCAGATAATTCAAGCTATTGTAAATTATTTTCTTCTTCATTGGAAGACAGCCAGATATCCTAAGTCTTTGAAGTCTCCATTCTTTAAGTAACCTGAAGACTTTCCATCTCCCTGGTATAGTTAGAAGAAAAGAAATAAACACAGAGATATGCCAGCTTGAATTGATTCTATGGACAGGCATGTCTACATTGCCCTATGCTTTATGATCTCCCTAGGGCCTTATGCATGGGAGGACATGAAAGGCATATAGACCACCCACAAAAGTTTGTTCTCTGTTGATTGCCACAGGTAAAGGCTTTTATATGAATCTCAGGAGGGAGGGTTTTTGACACAGATATGCTGTAAAAGGATGAACAGCCAAAAGGTTTTCATCCCATTCGTACTCCTTGATTAACTCAGTTTGGCAGAATAGAAAGTCATTGGTTTGCAAAGAAGATAAGGAAGCCTCTGGACAAGAGTCCAGTGATGTACTATGAATAGAAAATGAAGAGTGTTTTAGTTACAGCACTACTACAGAAATCTCAAAATTACATTTCAAGTAAGAACATTCCTCTGGCAGGAACTCAGAGTAGAGGGTCTACAGGTAGTTTAGTTTCTGTTCTGCATATAACAAAATATTGGTTCTCATTGCTTTTAAGCAGCATGAATATCAATGTTTTATATTTTTACCAAGAATTGGGAAGATAAAACATGTTTTGAAAGGAAGTGAAATAAAATGAGCTCCTATGGTCAGAGACCTTCTTCAAAGGCAATAAACAAGAGAATAAATTATAGCACCACGTTTTCAGGTGTGCCATGGGTGAGCCAGTGTCTGCCATGAGTTCAATGATGGATGATGTTTTCCTGTTAACTGTACCTAAAGGACCTGATAATACAGATGTGGTCTGTATTGTTAGTTCCTTACAATAAGCATGGAATTGTTTGCCTATTTTCATTTCAAAAGTATGCCAGACTTTCCTCATGCTCTTTGGTTTCCCCCTTATACTCTCTTCTGACAATCTGCTTAGAACAACATTACTATATTTGTATCTAGAGACTACGAGAAAGATTTTTAAAATAGAATAACAACAAAAATTCCATTGAAAGCTTGCAAAAGGCTTTCTGAATTATGGCTTTGAGTCTCAAAATTCATCTTTTAAACAAGACATTTGGGCAGTTTTCATGTCTGTATGTGTGTTTGTGCATCTTTCTGTGAGTAGAAATTCATTATTTTACATATCGTCGGTTCTTTCCCTTACACTTGTGTTAAATGGTTAATATGTAATGATCCGGTGGCACTCCCAATAAGTCTGAAGGGGCAAAGATAGTTCTTGTTGCATGACAGTTCAGTGGAACTTACTATTTATTTCATGTTCAGAAATAAAAGACATTATGCAAGTTGAGTTTCCTTTTTTCCTGTCAGATAACTTATCACATCTTAATAGGAGCCTCACAATAGACCTTTACTTGGATTTAATTATGTAGGACTGCCTTATGTGGATGACCTTGCAAGATTTGGTTGCGTAAAATGCCCTTGAATTTATTTTAAATTACTGTTGACACAGGGGGACAAGGGTTGATTCACATTATACCTGCTCATAATGGGCTTTATGGTGAATTGTACTTTACTATGTTTCCAGTGATATTTGACCACTATACCATTTAAGGAATAGGCTACATCTGGGTTATGAACAGTTGGGGAATATGAGATCCCTAAAAGCAATGGCATAAAAAAAGAAATGTTTTGCCTTATAAGTGTTGAATAGAGTTAAGAGGGGAAGTAAAAATACTAAAGGGTCATTTTTTTGGAATGAAAAGCAGCATAATTGTGATGCCTACCAAATTTTAATTTTGTGTTAGTGGGCAAAATAGGCCCTCGCTAGCATTACTTCTTTTACAACATATACCTCATGAGGACCATGGGCAACATGCCTACTTAAACATCTTTTTTCAAGGTTGCACAAGGCTGGCAGATCAAAGAGAGTTCTAAATCTTAATGGAGAAAAGGGTTCTTTCAAAACAAAGTTGTAAATTTGCATTTACTTTACACATGGAAGCCTGTATTCATCTCCTATGCGGATTAAGTGAAAACTGAATGACAAATCATCTGTTTGGACGAATTTTTTCATAGATAAACTTTCTCTACATAATTTAGGATTATATTTCAGAGTAGCAGTTTAGGCTAAGGAAAGCAAATGGTTTTACATTATGTTATCGCAGCTTCATGGGGTAGGATTTAATACATTTTTATGGATAAAATGAACAGTGTTTGATTATTGGATCTGAGTTATGAGAAGAAATTTTCCCTTCACAGTTGAATAATTGATGATCCAGAATCCTTTAAATTTGATATGGGATGTTCACTTAACTTTGTTCCAATGTGCCAAACAAAATTACTTTGTGAAGTAAAGTTATTTAATTTATCATTAATGTCTGTTGCAGGAATATTTCACATTGCTCAGTCAAGTATTATTCAACATTAATTTTATATTATTGAGAAACTTTCTTTGAAGCTTAAAAGTTTGTATTCTATACTTATATAATATTTTCATATTATATTTATATTTCATAGATTTTATTTAATATAGCCATATAGTAATGTTCATATTAAACCACTATAAATTTTAAGTTCAAGATCCAAACTAAAAATACAATATAACTTTTTCCATGATTTCTGTTAATTATAATTCATGATGCTGGTTAATAAGATAGAGTCTATCTTTGTAATCATTCCTAGTGTTTAGGTTTTCTTGGAAGGTAAGATACTGTTTCAGTGAAAAAATTATCCTAAATATATGAGAAGAATAATTAAAATGTGTCAGGATAATGAAAAATACGGAGTTGAAAAATACTAGTTTTGAGGTTTTGTTTAATGACTGATTCCCATCCATTGTGTGGCAAAACATAGGTTAGAAAAATATCGCATTCTCTGATGCTGACTTAATTTCAATATCCTTGGGCAGATAGAGGCCTGTTTGGTTTACTTGGCCTTGCATATTTTACTATAGTTCATGTCCTAAAGAATCTTTAAGGTCCTTGCCATTTCCATTATCTTCAGTTGTCTGTCATATAACAACAGCAACAAACAACAACAATAGTAGTCACAGTCATAACGAGCTACATTGCAAAAATTCAGTTCGGTTTTCATATATGGTCTTACTTGATTCCCACAAGAATCCTGTCAGCATGTGCAATTATGCCCACTATACAGGTGATAAAGTGAGGCTCAGAGAGATTTAAGGAGTTGGTCAAAATTGAAAGGGGTCCTAAGTAACGGCTCCATTATTAGTCATCTTTGTTAGCCTGCGCTGCGTAAAGCTTTGTGTCACCGATGTGTATGTACTTGATTGTCCCCTTACTAGCTGTTAATGAAATGCCTTCCAGTCTAGCCCTATGTCTTAATCACTTCCTAAGTATACACAATGCTGAGTTCTCTTCTTTGCATAGCGAAATTAAACAATACTTTCTTTCAAAACTTAATTAAAATTCTTTTGTAGTTCACAGGCATGATGATTTGGTTTTCACACTCAAGTGTGAGATGTGCCTCCCTCAAACCTTGTCACTTACCTGTCTGACATGAAAAAAAAAGGTTAAGGATTTCAGTTTTTCCCCAATTAAAAAAAAAAAAAAAAGGTTAAGGAAGAAAAGTTAATGGTGTATCATGTAGCTGACAATGAACTTGTTAAATTGTACTGAAATTATTTGAGATATTTTTGATGTTTGTTCTTTAATTTGTTTTTTAAGTCATCTATCCAGTAATAACTTATTTATGGACCACTTTACCTAACGTGCCTAATGTTGTTTTCCTTATGTAGCATTTGAGACTACCACAGATTATTTCCTTTTTATTTATTGCCTGCTTCCTATCACTTCCACTAGAATGTTAGCTGTATTAGACTAGTTTCCTGTTTTGTTCGCAACTATATCTCCAGTGCTTAGTTAGAATAGTGCCTGGCATTGTAGTTCAATAAATATCTACTGAGTGAATGGATGAATAAGAATCATTTTTAACATAAATTCCCATAATATCATCATTAATGTTTTTAAAAAATTTGCTGCACGAGATGCTCCTTTGTGACCCTGGTTTTGCTGATGAATGCTGAGTTTACTCATACAGTTTATGCACGTGAACTATGAGTGAGGATATAACATTGGCAAACTGAGAAATAAATGTGTGTGTATTTATTTATTTTTTTTAATTCAGCAGACTACAAAACTGTTAACAAAACCCACTTGAAAACACTCGCATGTTTAAAAAGGTATAATTAAATATAGATTGTTTAAAAAGCATTATAAAACGACTTCCAATCTAATTTCTACCCTTGTAATATCCCGAATAAATCTGTTGTGAGGAAACTAACGGAGATAGTATATTTTGTTTGTATATCTTTTCACTTAAGATGTGGTTTTCAGTTGATTTTTATAAATTATATCTGTAGTAATAGCATAGTGTGCTGAGGGTGTAAGGTACACAGTTTTGTTTTTTTTCTTTTTTAGCATTTCTGGCATTTCTACTTAGAGAACGGAGGAAGCAATGTAAATTGGGTTCATAATTACATTATGTTCTTAATGTCTGGAAGTGCCAAAGACATTTAAAGTTAATATAAAATGCAACAGCAACAACAAAAAGAGTAATAATAAACTTTAAGGTAACTGAGTGTTAAATGTTGAGAAAAGTCCTCTAACTGTGGTCTCCAAGCCCGAGTACCAGTCCGCTACCGGGCCGCAGAGCTCCAATGCGCGCTCACCCCAAACCCCGTCTGTGGAAGAATTGTCTTCATGAAACTTCAGATTGGGGGTGGGGGTAGGGGGCCGCACAGCAGCAGATGAGTGCGGGTGAGCCAGCAAAGCTTCATCTGTACTTACAGCCAGTCCCCGTCGCTCGCATCAATGCCTAGCTCTACCTCTCCCACTCCCCCGTCAGTGCAAAAACTGTCTTCCATGAGACCCTCTCAGACATCGGTCTAGGCAAAGAATTCTTGAACATTTTCATTTTTAAATCTCCAGTGCCTAGCTCAAAACCTGGAGTAGTGATCCAGTGTATTTTTGCTATTGGTAAATAAATGCATGAGTGAATGAATTCTCACCTTCCTGAAACATCTGTGCATGCACAATCACCTACACGCAAGTGTCTCTGTGAGCACAGCTGCACACACACGCAAGGACACACAGAGACAGGACAAAGACAGACCGTGCACACGTGTGTGCATGCACACACACACTCTCACCTAATGCTGATGTCCAGGGGCCGGCCTGGCTCCCAGACCTACTCACCCAGTCCCCATTCATCTGAGGATCAGGAGCCTCTTTTCTCTGTCACAGCCAGAACAACCTCTGGGCAGACACCTGGGCAGAGGCACTAAGTGTTCTCCATAATTAATTTCACTGACTAGACCCATTTTCCTATTGTGACTCCATTGTTAAATAAGCAGTGGACCCAAAAGGGAAAAGATCCTTTTTGTAATTATACACACAGAAGGCAACTCAACAACTGGAAAAGTGAAATGTCAATTTTGACAATGGCGTAATGGCCCGGAACGTGGCACTCAGGCCTGACTCCTTACATCTGGCAATGTTAGTGGGCGTTGAAAACGGGGCGGAGGGGGCTGGGGGACACAGATAGTAGGGACACCAGCCCCATGGATGGCAGGAGCTGGAATAAGCTTCACACAGCAGGTGAGGGAAGGATCGTGAGGCAAAGGCATTCCCCTTCCTCCAGGCCACTTCCTTTACTGCGGACCGAGGACACCACAGAAATGGAGAGCAAAGAGGACGGACAGTCCACAAGGGAGATGGGACTAAAGATTTTGGTGCCAATTTCCTGGAAAAGTTGGAACAGAAAGACGCTAAGATTTACCAGCTCTTGGCTCTATGAGCCAAATCAAGTTACAACCAGCCTTCCCCTCTCCAGCCCACCGCCTGGAAAACCTGTGAGGTCCTCAAGGTTCTGTACCCTTGGCTTCCCTCTGTCATGGTGTTTACCCTCTGGTGGATATTTCCCGATTACTCATTCTCCTCCCCTGCCAGCTTTCTCGAGCAAAAACGTGTCATGCTCATCTCTGTACCTCTAGCCTACCTTAAAAATGTGTGATGAGTAAGTCAGTAAATAAATCCCTGTTCACACTTCAGTCACATGAATCAGGTTAGGGTTTCAGACTGACGGGGTTGAAAGGACAAAGGCCAGTTGACTAAAGTCCGTGTTTGCTGTGTCAAGGAGTTTGGATCTCAGTTGAGATCAACAAAAAATTAACCAGGGGAGGAGCATGTTAAGTTTAGTGTGCTAGAGGTCCTTTGTGTAAGTATGTGCACTGCAACTTTAAATCTCATAACCGATGTCCTGAATTTTTAACATTCTGCCTTGGGTTTGTTTTTTAATTGGAAAAACTAATGAAAACTATTTCAGTACTAAATATTATCTCACAATAAACCTCTCTTCATATCATCTTCCACCCAAGACCGAGAATTTGTCTCTAGTAACTGTACTTTAATGTAGTATATGCAAGACAGTTTCAACCATGTAGTAGAACATTGTACTGGAAAGATACAGTGAACTACTGTAGGGTATTTTGATTGGTTGCTGCTCAGAGACAGGATTCTTTGTTTCCTCCACCACTTTCTTATTATTTTTTGTTTGGTCCAGATAGTCTCCAGGGCACGTGTGTATTCAACCTTGATGGAATTGCCGGCCCCACCCTCAGCACGTCCTTTGGAACCTTCCACCTCCCAAGCCCAGTAACACAAGAGCTGCCATGTGAGCAGCCTGACTACATCCCAGGCTACCGCCGATGGCTTAGTTCTGGACACCCACACCAAACTGCACCGAATCAGTCTTTTGCCCAGGTTCTCAGAAATGAAACTGAGATGGCTCTTCCAAGGTGGCTGAAACAAAAGGCAGGAGAACTTGAGAACTGATGGCAGCTGGACGAGGCTGAAACAGAAGGAAGAAGAACAGGCTGGAGTCTCGCTGTGTCTCGGGCTCTGGCTTCCGATGTCCCTGAGCCCTGCTGCCTTCCTGTCCCTGGGGCTGGGAACTGCCTCAGTATTTCCCCAGCAATTCTCTCTCTTGCATAAACAGGCTCCAATTGGATTCCTTCCCTTTGCACTCCACCTGATTATCATTCATAGGATTTGCTTTACTTTTACAATCAGAAGAAATCTTGAGAATATGAGTGGATATAATTTAAATTTCTAGACCTTCTTGCTTTGCCCCTCATTTCAGCTCTAAGCCTTTGCCAACTGTGACAAACCCGCCAAATCTTGCCTTGAGGGGTTTCTCTCCGAAGGAACGGCAGAAAACCAGTGCCCTCTGGGTATGCCAGTAGAGTGATTTGCTCTCACAAGCCTTGCCCACTGTCACCTCCCGCCGCACATGGCTCTGGACAGGAGGTACATTTTTATTAGCAGCTCTGCATCCTGGCCAGGAATCCACCCCTATGAGCAGGCACACGCTGGAGATGAATTACTGCTCCACTGTGTACCAGTTACATGAGTGTGTAAGTTACTAACTTCCCTAAGCTTCAATTTCCTTAGCTTTAAAATGTTGCTAATAATGGACATCTGCTTTCTAGAACTTGGGAGAAGATCAAATGATATAATGCCTGTCATCTCACTCAACAGGGCTACTAACACAGAGAAAGCACCAGATGAATGATGGCTCACATTGTTCATAGTGTGTCTCATCTTCTTGGGTCCTCCTTAGCATAATCACCACTTTAGCAAGAACATGCTCCCTCTTAGCATGTCTCACTCCTGTATCCCCACAACCACCACATCTTCTTGAATTGCAGAGTGCTAACGTTTTATTGGGATGTTTCTAGTCCTCAGCTTTTAGATCTGCCCCAGGTATCCACCTTGCACGACTGCCCCAGGCATCAACAGGGGCCTATCAGTCAACTTAAGGCTTATGCTGCAGAAATAAATCATACCCCCAGGTCTTGGTGGATTGCAGCAGCAAAGGCTTATTTCTTGCTCATAGTCATATTCATCTCTAGCTGCAAATGGGGTACTTCTCTGCTCCACCCCTCTTCATTCCAGGACTAATGAACAGCTTCTATCCAGGACAAACCTGACTTATGACACAGGGAAAAGAGAGAGAAACACCTGGAGACACCCACCAGGGTTGGTACATATCACTTCCACTTGCATTTGACTGGACAAAGCAAATCACATGCACAAATCTCCTATCAGTAGGAAGTATAGTCTTCTTGCATGGATGGATTCAAGAAAATATTTTGAACAAATAGTAGTCTTCCACCGGGAGGTCCTCCACCTAGTTTTAGGGACTCTCTGGCTGTTCACACAAGGAAAACTATAACGTCCCACGTCTTGGTTCCTTCTGGGTAGGGAAGGTGGGGAGGGATGACTTGGTTTCTCCACTTGACTCCCTCTTCTGATATCATGTCCCTCGGAGCTCCAGTCGTCTCCCACCCTGGTTAACAACTCGTATTTAATTCCAGTTATTATAAAGATGTTCACATCATAAAAATTGGAAAGAGATAGTCCAAAATCTGATTTTGTTTTTTTCTCTGGAATGATTTGTTTTGGAGGGTATCTTCAAGATTTTCTAGAGTGAGTATATAGTTATTGAATATAAGACTAAAGAAGTATTCTATTAAGAAAATAAAATGACTTGTCTGGCAGCAAAGCAGAGGATCAGTTCCTGTGGAGAGAGCCTGGGGAGAGGCTGAGGGAGGACGGGATGAGGCTGAGCCAGGGCGGTAGCCAGGGCCAGGAGAGCAGCTGCATCCAGTCATCCCAACTTGGGCTTGACAGGACTGGTGACCCCGGGACATGGGGAGTCAGGAAAAGGGAGGCTTCTTGGTGCGCACGCACGTTGAGCCAGCACTGAGGGCTGTGGAGGTCCTTCCGACCTGCAGAAGAAAAGGACATCTCCCCCTATGAGAGACCGCAGGATCCATCTTTGGGTACATAAAAGTCAGAAGAAGTTGCTTCCTTGGATCCTCACTTCCAACACTAGTATCCCACCCAGGTTCTGCCCCCGTATGTAGGTCAATGTTTAATCTGAAACTGTCATTGAACTGCCACCATCTTCCTTTTGAGAACAAAGGCTTGACGAACAGCTGATGAAGTCTTTCCATGCATCTTCCTGCCATACTGGGAGAACAGTGCCTATTCAGACTCTCCTAACACTGCAGAGGACACAAGCTCTCGGGATAGAGAGTTGTACTCACATGGTGTGATCCCAGGAAAGTCAGTTGGCATCTCTGAGATTCAGGCTCCTTATTACTTAAGTGGAATTATAACACCTGCTCTAAAGAGTTTGTTAGGGGCCAGGTGCAGTGCTTCATGCCTATAATCCTAGCACTTTGGGAGGCCAAGGTTGGAGGATTGATTGAGCCCTGGAATTAGAGACCAGACTGGGTAACCTAGAGAGACCCGTTTACTACAAAAATAAAAATTAAAAAAAATTAGCCAGGCATGGTGGCACATACCTATAGTCCTAGCTCCTCAAGAGGCTGAGATGGGAGGAGCATTTGAGCCGAAGAGTTTGAGGTTACGGTGAGCTGTGATCGCATTACTGCACTCTAGCCTGGGTGACAGAGAGAGACCCCATCTCTATTAAAAAAGTAATAATTTGTCAGGATAGAAAGAGATCATCTTTGAAAGCATCTAATTATTACTATGCCTAACACATTATCAATTACTGTAATGACAGAGATATGCTGGTGCAACATAATAGAACACACATTTTCGCATGGAAGTAGTGCTGGCAAATACCTATAGCTAGACATAAAATACTAAGTAAAGGCCACCTCTAACTTATCCATCCATCTTACCATTTAATGATCAGCAAGTCCTTCCCTGCACCCAATCTAAATTTCTCCACTGCTGCTGAACCCATAAACCACCAATCTGCCTTGTGGCAATGGCTCCTGGTCTGGAATCAGCGCAATGTCACAGGAAGTTTGCTCTGGAGTCACGCAGGTCTGCTTTACAACAGCTTGCCCCTGGGCATGTCACTAAGATCTCCTGAGCCTCAATTCCCCCTCTTTTAGATGGGAGTGACATTATCTACCGTAGAGTCCTGTTTTGAGAATTGTTTTGAGGGCAACACATGCAGTGCGTCTGGCCCCTAGAAGGTACATATTGAATGTGAGCTCCTTTCCATTTATTCTAATGTATGTTACCATTTAAGGAAAAGCATATTTTTTAAACTCAAGGGTGTTTTTCAGCTCATTATTTTTTATCCAGGACCATGATAGCTGTTAAGTGTTTTGGGCTTTTCTCTCTCCAGAGACACTTTACGATGCCAATTAGAAGTATAAGTACACTGAGATTAAAAAGCAATGACGAGCAGAGTGAGCTGCAGCTTCCCCTCCTCCTCCCCAGCCTGCTGCTCCTGAAGCTCGTCCCAGTGTCCAACTCTCTACGGCAAAAAAATTCTGGGGACAAGGGAAGGTCAAGACTTTACAGTTCAAAGTCATTTGACGACCTTTGGGAGGAGGGATGTTCTATGTACACAGGAAATCACATGTATGTCAAAGGTTTGCACAGACAATATTGCCTTCTTTATTAGCTAAGAAATATGATAACATGAAAATAATAGTCAAATCTTAGGGAACTGGAGAGGCTGAGTCAGAGATGGGATTAGCCAAGCACTGGGTCTGGTTTTACATGCGCAGGTCTCTCCAATGTCATTACTACTCAACAGAAGGCCCCCAGTGGACCCGGGTGCACTGATGAATCCATGCTCATGTTGATGAAATTATATTTATTTTTCCTTTCAGTTCTAATCTTTTCTGCCTCCTTGGTCCCTCTCTTCCACCTCGTCCTCTCGAAAGACCACGGGAAAAAGAATAAAATGATCTAATTTAATTTTGTGACCATGAATAAGTTTCCTGTTCTCTCCAAAAACCACTTCTGCCCTGTGTAAAGGGGATACGCAGTGCCTGCTTGCCAGCCTCGTCTATTTGGTGCCTGCTACCGCCTCCTTAGCTCTGGCAGTCCTCCCTCCAGATTATTGCAGCTGTAGCCTATCTTGCTTCCCAGCCTCTAGGACTAGCATCACTGCCTCCCCTCCCCAGCCCAGCCCAGCCCACCCATTCTCCGAGCTGTTGCTCGAGTGTTCTGCCGCAAAGCAATCTGACCACGCCAAGCACCTCCATAGTCTGTCCACAATGGAAGGAACTGCTATAGCTCCAAGAGAAGAGAGCGTGGAACAAGACCCAGCTCATCACCCCTTTCCCTCCCCACCTCTTGCCCTGTTCACTTTACATCCCAGCCACTCAGAGCGCTTCCCCCAGCCTCTCACCTGCAAGAGCTCTGCTCTCCTCCAGATAATTCCTGCGTGTTGTGTGGGAATCTTCTTAGAAATCTACTTGTGAGAAGCCTCCCCTAGCCACCTTGGGTTTGGGTAAGGACCAGTCTTCTGTGGCTGCAAGCACTGTCCTCACAGTGTCCAGGAGCTCTGCCCGCTGTTTGCACATCTCCCCCGGCCCCGGCTCACTTACCATGTTCACATCCCGCATAGTGCACAGTAATCGTCAAAGCCATGTTTCAGGAGGGAATGAGAAAATGCATACTTTGCAAATTAATGCACACTCTAATAGACATACAGCAGAAGTTTGAATGTCCCAGGGTCCAAAACTGGAAGCATCTTCAGAGTAGACTCACTCTGGACAGATGCTTCTTTGGTCATTGCTTTTTTGAGTAATTATCTATTGAACAGCTAAATTTGGTAAGGTACATGGTAAAATAGACTGCCTCAGACACAGTCTGTCATCACTCCCTTATTACCCCTGAGTGGCACCTCCGGTAGAGGCCATGGCTTCAAGGTCACTTTCAAGAATAATAATCTTCCATCCCACCCCAATCCAATCAGTTGGGCTGCTCTCTGCCTGGGGAGCCAGCAGCAGGAGAATACAGACTGGCGAGGCCTGGCACGCCAAAACTGTGGCACCCACTCTCTCTGCTGCTTCTGGACCCTGAGGGTCAGGAGCTGAGTAGGGAGGAGGATGAAAGACAGAGGGGCAAACCAGCTTTCTACGGACAGCTTTCTCCATAGCTGGTGCTGAGGATCTCTCTGCTCACTGGGCATCCAGGGGCTGCCCTTGAACTGGTTCTTTAGAGACCCTCACCAGCACCACATCTTCACATTTGAGGACCTGCATTCCATTCCTGTCCTGGAAATCTCCCTGCAGCCACCTTCTTCTGTGTTCCACACACCTGACAGGCAGCTCTCTTGAGTGGGCTCCACTGGGACACCCATCCATCTGTCATTGCCTTGTATCACTCACCCAACACCCCCCTCTCTCCTCGAAGCCTCACCTGTCCCACCTCTTACTTTTCCAGGTGAGGAGTGGCACCTGCCCTTGTCTTTTGTTTGCCCGAAAACCCTGGGACATGTGCCCGGTTCTCCAGTGCTCCATGCTCTAACAGCCACCATCTGTGGAGCTGCACAAGCATCCGCCCTGAAGGACAGCTGCCTCTCTCCTCTGGGAGGTTCTCTTGGATTCCAACTCTTAATCTCCCGCCCAACACCTCTCACCCCTGCAAGTCTCCCCCGGAACGCTATTCCCCTCTTACCTACAAGGTAGGAAGGCGTGGCCACTGGACAGAGCCTTCTGCCTTCCATGGTTGGAGCCTACACTTCTCACAGTGGCAGGGCTCTGATCAGCCTTTGTTCTCCATGCTGAGATTTCATTCAAATTCTAAGACAATAGGAAAATGCTTCTTTTGTAGTTATAAATCACATTTTAGTGATATCAAAGGAAAAACAGACAGGACATTTGCTTTGATGAGTGGCACATAATGATGGTGTGTTCTGCTAAGCTACAAACAACAGTCAGCCTGGTCCCTGTGATTCCTATAGACGGGATTTCTGCAGCAAGAGAGATGAATGTTGATCATTCATAGGACCCCTTTTGGCAATAATGGTGTAGAATGTTGTCTTGCACTTGTATATATACACTGGTGTATAAATATCTACCTCCTGTGCTAACGAAACTTGTAGAACCCTTGGGCATCGTATCAATTAAAAATGCCTAAACTCTGGAAATACCAGCAACACAGAAAATGCCAGATCATGGGCATTCCAGGAAAATGCTCTCCCGTTGGATCTACAAAAGGGCCCAGGGCCACAAAAGAGAAGACCATTGGTTCTGCCTGAGCTGGGTGGGAGAAGACATCACAGAGGGTGTGGACTTCAGACTCAGGATAGGGGAGATGGAAGATGCAGGGCCTGGGAAGGAGGAGCAGCTTGGTCCAGGAAGAGACGGGTTAGAGCAACTGGAGCATCGGACACAGGTGCATCTGCAACACTGGGGGAGGAGAGAGGGAAGGAACCACCCTTGCTCCATAGTAACCCTGGGCCTGTGCTTAGGGCATCTTCTCCTATCTGGTCCTCGCAGCACCCCTGTGGGGCTATCAATAGCTTCTACTTTTTGAGGTGAGGAACAAGGTTTGGAGAGGCTGATTGACTCTCAATGAAAGCAAAGCTGGGAACTGAACCCAGGTTTGGCCGGATTCTAGGGCAAGTGAGCTTGGCGGGCAGAGGGGGAAAAGGCACTGGAAAGTTAACCTGGGCTCAGGCCAATGTGGCCTTTCACACTGGGCCCATCTGTGCTTGCCAAGGAACAGAAACCGTCCCTCCCAACTCACTGCCCAGCAAACGTAGCAGGGGGCAGGAGCAGTCTCGCTGGATAGCGGCAGGGCCGGCACTGCAGGGAGACAAGGGACACGGAAATCTCTGGGCATCAGCAGGACAGGGGTGTGAGAGGCTCCTCCCTGATGGGCTGTCTGAATCTTGGCCCTGCTCCAGGCGGCCCTGACACCAGGAACCTGAGACAATTCGATCCCCAGAAAACACCAGTAATTTGCAAAATCATCCCCAAGGCCCCAAATCTCCAACCCCATCGAGTCATCCTCCCTCCATCCCCAGAGGGACTGCAGCTGAGAGTTCTCCCAGGAAAAGCCCTGCTGGTTATGTCTGGGGCCTGCCCCCCTTCCTGCAGAGGTCGAACCAAGGTGAGGGCAGGACCTGCAGAAAGAGGAAGAGGAAGGTCGGGGCCTGAAGCTCCTGAGCCCACGTTGGCGCCCAATCTGTGGCCTGCTTCATCCTGGGCACAAAAGGGCGCAAGGTGAGTAAAACCCAGCTCCTGCCTTCGGTGGCTCACTGTCAAGCAGGGGATGACAGACCCAGAAGCCAAGAGTGATGATGCAGCGGACCACTGTGCACTGACGGCCCCTCCCTGCCTTGCAGGAAAAGGTTTACTTACTCAGTCAATGGTCCTGAGAAAAACATACACTTGCATCTCGGTCCATTCCCCATCTCCTAGAATGTGTCTAACAATCCAGGGGTGATGAGTCTGTTCAAATGGCTCAATGAATCTGGGTGAGTCTAGTCTCGAGGAAGAGGAAAATAACAACAGCAGCAACAACAGCGAATATTTATTGAAATTGTCCTCGGGACCAGACATTATGCTGATTACTTTACATATGTTGTCACATTTCATTCTAATAGCCATTGCATGAGCTGGGTACTGTAATTATCAGCCCTGCTTACAAGTGAGGAAGCCAAGGGCTAGACACACAGGCAAGTTGTCCCGGTGGCAGTACCTGGTGTAGCCAGGACACCAACACGGCTGCCTGGCTACACTGCCATCTTCAATCAGAAAGGTTCTCTGACCCCTGCAGGGCACCCTCCTCTGCCACTCTGCAGGAGTGTGGACCCCCAGGAGGACATGGGAATGCGAGGCCCGCTGATGCCCTGTTGTCGCCGCAGGGTCCCCTCTCCAGGAGGCTGCACTCATTCATGGACAGCTCACTGCACTGTTGCAGCCCTCGTGGACTAGCTTTCCACAACTCTCCCCCACCCATACACCACGCGATCAGCCAGTTCTGCCAGGTTCCTCCAAGGCCCAGCACTAGGGCTGGGGCAGGAAGGCCGCAGGGTCAGCCTTGTACAAACCCAGAACCATCCCCAGCCCTGCATGGTTGGCGAGTCCTTCTCAGAGGCCATTTTAACATTTGCCAAAGTCAGAAGTATCTCCCCTGCTAGAAGCCAGGCTTACTTTTTGTCCTTTTAAAATACAGAGTAAAGCATACCCATATTCACAGCAGCATTATTCACTGTAGCCAAAATGTGGAAGCCGCCCAAGTGTCCATGGATGGATGTAAAACCCAAAATGTGTCATGTACATACAGTAGAATCTTAGTCAGCCTTGAAAAGCAAGGAAATTCTGACACATGCTACAACATAGATAAACCCTGAGGATATTATACTAAGTGAAATAAACCAGCCACAAAAGGACAAATACTGTGTGATCCCACTTATACGAGTTACCTAGAGTAGTCAAATTCACAGACATAGAAAGTCTAATGGTGGTCGCCAGGGGCTCAGGGAAGGGGAAATGGGTGAGTGTTTAATGGGGACACAGAGTTTTACAAGAACAAAGAAGTTCTGGGGATGGATGATGGTGATGGTTGCACAGTGACATGCACGTACTTAATGCCACTGAACTGGACACTTAAAGATGGTTAAGACAGTAAGCTCCATGGAAAAAATGAATAAAGACTGAAGCAGAAAGAGCCATGGCGAGTCACTAGAAAGTTCTTTGGCACCCCGTCATTCTCTCTCCAGACAGCACTCAAACCCCACCCAGGGGCTCCAGCCCTCTGCTTAGGAAAGTCTTTGGTTTCAAAATTCCCGGTAAATCTAAAACTGCCACCTCTCTCCCACCGCCTCTGCTTAAGCAGAAGACCCTAAAGATTTTGTCTACCGTTGGGCATTTGTTCCCCAGTGGCTTCTGGAGCTGGGACTTGGGGTCAAATCACAATCACACGACGTCACATGGGAGTGGGGGGCGCCCTCTTCCCTCTTGGAAACATCGCCAGCGGGTTGCCGTGAGATCTCAGTGACAACCTCACAGATGTTTCACCCACTTTGTGTGTTCCCTCTGTTAAAATAATGTGACTTTTTTTTTCTTTTTGAGAAAAGGTACCCACAGATTTTGAAAGCAATAAACAAGAGGCACAATTTCCGACTTGACTCATAAAAGAAAAAAATATCACTAGATTTGTGAGTCAGGGCCTTGGGCCTTGGTGGGAAATCCGATAGAGGCTTCTGGACAGAGGGACCTGCCATTGGACCACTGACTGTCCTCAACCCCCCAGAAACTGAGAAAAACATAACACAAAGAGAAGTTGATCTTAGACTTCTGCCTCCCAGAAGGTCCCTGTATTCTTTTCTGCCATCTCAAAAATGCCACTGGGTGTGTGCACCCAAAAGAGCCAGCCATCGTGTCCCTGAACAGAGATGGCAACTGGACTCCTCCAAGGCCAGAGAGCCAAATGAACAGTGAGTTTTAAAGGTCAACTTTATCCCCAAGAAAAGAGATCCTCGGCTTAAGTCTTACGGGTTGTCTCTCTACAAAGACAGTAAATATAACCAGTTTGGGATCTTACTGCAGAGAGCAGTTGGGAATCACTCAAGCTTTGGACCCTAGGGAAGGCGGCACAGATGAACTGAGTTTTGAAGGATGGATAGGAGTGTGGCCAAAGAAAGGGTTGAGACGAGGGGGGGGGAACACATTCCTGACAAAAAGTCTCCCATAAACTAAGGCATGAGGTTCAGCTCTGGGAATTCCATGCCCGGAGCTGGGCGGGAGCAGTGGTGAGAGATTCAGCTTCCAGGCAGAGAGTCGGGCAACCCACTGCATACCACAGCAAGGGGCATCTTCTCCTGTGACAGGTCTTGGTTTCTGTATACTTTACAATGCTTGCCCCACTTCCATAAGTACCAAAGTCTCAGGCCCTTCTTTAACGTTATTTAAAACTCAAAACAAATCATTCTCCCTGCAGTGAACAGAATAATCTTTATAAAACTTAGCTCATACAATGTCATTTTTCTGCCTAAAATACCAATTGTGGGTAAGACATGCATGCTTGGGAAGCAGGCACCTCTTGTGCAGAACCTCTGCTGGAGCAATGGGGTCCACTACAGTGGGCCCATCCAAGGAGCTACATCATGTTAACAGTTATTGATATTTTATTCTGTGCCAAGTGCTTTACCATATGAATTCATTTAATCTTCATGACAAGGGCATGAGATAGGTGCTATCGTTAACCCACATCACATGTGGAAATATTTGCCCAAAATCACAGTGCTGGTAAATAATGGAGTCAGACTCTGGAGCTCTTGAAACCACCACGCTGCATGGACTCCCATGGCCATATTCATGTACTCATCGCCATATGCTTTTTTCCGTCTTTGTGTTTGCCATTCCAACCCAAGCCACCATCATGTCTTTCCTAGGCAATGACCATGGCCTCTGAACTTGACTTCCTCTCCAACCTCCTATGCAATCCTAGACCTTGTAGAATCCCAACGCCAGGCATCCTTCACTCAGATCCCCACATTTCTTAAATATTCCTCAGTCTATCTTCTCTACAGTACATTAACACCAACAAGTCTTTGGCCCTAACACAGCCTGTGATCCATGGGTCCTACCATTGGAGGGTTTGTGTTGACCCTAACCCCACTCCTGCAGCCACTTCCCTCCAACCTAGCATAGACATCACAGAGTATCATGATCATAATCATCCCTGTCATTGACCTTTATCTCCCTGACCCTTTTTTCCTTTCATTGCACTTTCCTGGAAAAACTCCAATCCTTGTTAAATTTTCATCACTACCACTCTCCGCCTGAACCCAAGCAATTGTCTTTTATTGGAGGAAAACTCAAAGCTATGCTGACTTTAAAATAAAGACCACCAACCTCAAGAGAGCCTGTAAGATTTCCCAGCAATCCTAGCACTTTGCCCACATCAATCCAACCTCTCTCTTTCCTAGAGGACTATTCCGTATCTACTCTCTCCTCAAACTTCCAAACCTCCTCTCCACTCTTACTTTAAGCTTGTTACTTTGCTGAGAAAATGAGGCAATTAGAGGAGAAATTCCATGTACTGCCACCCTAACTTGTACCTCCCTGCCTGTACCTGTACTCATAGCTCTGCCTTCCTGTTGCTACCAATTGTCTATACTCTGTTCTGAAGCCAGTTCTTTTCCTACATCCCATCCCTTCTCCCCATTCTCATCTTTCTCTCTTGCATCATTTTAATCTGCAGGTAGATATGCTGTATTATATTTTACCTTTCACATATGCTCCCTTGACCACATGTTCCCTTCCCCCTCTTAGAAAGAATTATCCGTGTTCCCCTTTTCCCATTCCCTATTTCATTTCAGTCAGCCAGGATTCCAGTTCCACCAGTGTAACCAAAAAACCGTTGTCAAGGACACCAATGACTTGGACATTGCTATATCCAACAGTCATGCCTCAGTCTTGTAATATTTCTATATATCAACCACATTTGATGAGTTAATCACTGCCTCCTGGTGAAATCCTTCCTGCAGTTGGCTTCTAGGACACCACTCTAGAAGCCCAGAGTGGAGGATTGTTCTACTCCCTTATCAACTCCTCCTTTGCCAACCCTTCTTTATGTCAGCCACCAACAAACACGGAATGACCCAGGCCTTACTCCCAGACCACCTCCCTCTCTACACACAACTGCTGGGTCAGCACTTCAAGACTCATGACTTAAATACAATCTGTTCCTTGATGACCCCCTGGTTTTATTGTCGAGGGGTCTGACCTCTCCCTCAAACACAAATTTCTCCACTGTATTTCTAATAGGCATCTCAAACTTTACTTGGCCAAAAATTTCTGATTTTCCATCCCTCTCCCAACTCTCTCCTCCCACAATTGTCCTCACCCTAGTTAATGGCAATTTCATTCTTTTTTTGGAGCTCAGTCCAAAGCCCTGAAGTCACCTTCCACATCAAATCCATCAGCAAATGTTGGCTCTACCTTCAGAAAAATCCCGATGTCATCTTGAATGTCAGGGACCATGTCCACTCTCTTCACTTGTGCATGTAGAGAACATAGCGTCACACCTGACTTCTTGGAGATACTCAGTACACATTGGCTGACTAAAGACTCTCTCTCTCTCCTCTTTCTCCCCCTCTCAATGTCCCCATTTGGAATGAACACTCCTCCTCCAGAGCACAAGCCTGGCCTCATTCCCTCCCTAGCCCCATTCACCACCGAGGGCCTGGCACACGGTGGATCCTACAAGCAAGAGGCTGTTCCTGTGGGACTCTTCCTGCCTCTAAATTCTGTGCCTGTACTAGACCCAACAGGACCCCAAAGGGAACATGTAAAGGGCCCACACAAACACATGCAGATGCAGAATTTACAAGAGGAATGAGGGAAAGCCCATTCTACTGCTCTTTGGGTCCTTCAGTTGGAAGGATCAAGGTCAGAAAGAAAATGAGAAGACATTGATGGAGAAAATTCTCTGGAAAGAGTGATGTGCACCCATGGTGGGGGGGTCCATATCCCTTTATATGGGCTGGATGTTACCTTCTGCCTCCAACTCCAGAGAGAGGGGCTTCAAGGGGGCTTGAGGAGACCTGTTCCATGCTGTCCTGTGTGCAAGACAAACTAAGTCTGACTTCTGCCTAAGTGATTAAAGAAGATGACCAACCGCTCAGGTGCAGGCCGTGAGTACACTGCTGCATTGCAATAGGGGCGCTCACAGAGGGGGAAGGGGTGTGTAAGCCTGACCCTTTGGTCAGTGACCCTTTGGTCAGTGACTCTGCAAAGCGTGAGCCAGAGTGGGCATCTTAGAGCAGCCTTCTCGGTGGACAGTGGGAAAGACGAGCAGAAGGAAGCTGTAGGTGAACACCTAGTGGCTGGAGGACAGGAAGCAGGGGAAAATTTCCTGGGTCTGCAGGGTGCAGGGGGCCCTGAAGAGCCTTCTGGAGAGCACACAGGAGAAAGGGTCAGCTTCGAACAACAGCCAGACCTGAGGGGACAAAGCCAGCTTATGGCTGGGACAGTTCTAAGAGAGACTTTTTCTGTTGATCTATTTCTATCTGTTTTCTGTGGCACATCAGAAACTAACTGTGGCAGTAGAAACAGAAACAGACCAGGCAGAGATGGAACAGAGCCAGCCACACCCCCGTTTGCCACTGCAAGCTTCACCCTGATGCTGACCCAAGCTACGAGAAAAGAGAAGATTTAGCACCAAGGCAGTTGAGAGCTTCAGTAATTACATGGAACTGGAATTACATGGGATTTCTAAATCAAGACTTAACGTGATGCAGGCATGTCTGCTATTTTTCCATGAGCAGAAAAATGATAAGCCCACGAGAGTGTTCATTCAGCGTCAGAGCACAATAACCTCAACTGCCTAAGGTTAAAAGTTGCATCTTGATCACCATTCACACATCTTAGACACACACACATACATCGAACTCGACCAGGGATGCAGAAATAATTAAGACTCAAACTCTACATGAAAGATACTCATTTTTTGGAGAAGTCAAATACATCCTTACAATGCACTGTGCCAAATACCAGGACAGACCCAGGAGCAAAGTGCTGTGGGAGCCCACAGCAGGGAGGGGCTGAGGTCAGGGAGGTCCTACAATACAGCGCCCCGATCAGAGATTTCTCTGTCTTATGAACTGTTCTGAAAAACCTTGAAACCAAATATTCCTATTTCAGCTTAATGAGTGTAGAGGGACCATTGTCTTAGACAACAAAGGCGCCTGCACGCACACAGGAGCAAAGTCAGGAAACTCATAAGCTCCACTTTGGAATTTTACCACATTGAACACCCGCGCCCTGCACACACCACACTCCAGTCCAAATGGCTGAACTCTCTCACCTGACGGTTCCTCTGGCTCCACTTGCAAATCTCTTGGGGCTGGACAGGTCTGATGGGGGAATTCAGCTCCTTTAGGCTGAGCTGAAATGTGTGTCCCTTTGTGGCTTTAGTGCCAATCTCAATCCTGTTCCCCAGTCCTCTTCCCTGGGTTAAACTGCCTCTGCTCATCTATTATTATTTTAAGCCATGATTTTGAATCTCCCAATCACCTTGTCCTGTCTTGTGAACCTATTGCAGTTGGCCTCTCTAATGAGGCAAGCTTTAAACTGAAAGATGAGAGAATCGATGAGCAACTTATAACTGCAAGAAGGAGGATCCAGGAGATCTGCAGGTGCAAAGGCCCTGGGGCAGAGGCATGCTCACAGGTCCCAGGAAGAGCAAGGAGCACAGTGTTGCTGCAGAAGCATGAAGCGAGTGGCATGTGGTTAGAAATGAGGTATGACAGGTAGTCAGAGGTTAGGCTAGGCAGGCTCTTATGTGTAAGTAGAGACCTGGATAAAATTCCACATAAGAGTGGCATACTTAGATTTATTTATTTAAAGACATCACAATGCAGGGTTATAGGAGGCAAGAGATGACAGAGGAAGCTACTAAGGAGGTGACCACTGTGATCTGAGAGCCTGAAGTCTTAGCACATCCTGGTGCACAGATATAGGTACAGTCCCTGCTGGAAGCTTAATGGGAAGGGAAAGCTCAGGCAGACACCCAAGGCTAACAATGGGTTTTTCCTGTTTTCTATGTGTCAGGCACTCTTCTAAGTGTTGTATGTGCTTTTAAACTCATTTAATTCTCATGGCCATCCTGAGATAAGGCTTTTATAAGGATTAGGTCCCCATTTTACAGTTAGGGAAACCGAGGCACAGAGACTTTATGACAAACTTCACAAGGGAAAACTGTGGTGCTGCCAGGAATAGGCTGTGGGCTTCCCAGCTGCCACCCCCACTCTCTTCTGCCATGCCCCATCTCAGTGCACAAGTCCTTGGAACACACATTTCCATCTGAGGTTGCTGTGGTAGTTGGGGGGGGGGTGGTCAGTGGTACTTCCTAGGCGATGGCACTGTTGTCCACAGACCTAGCCCTGTCGGGGTGGGAGGTGAGCCAGCAAACCCAGCAGAGTCACTTTGTGCAGGGCTTGGAATTGCTCTGCCAGGCAATGGGGAGTCACAGATGGTTCCGCAGTCCCCTCAGGCTGCTGGCGTGACACTGATAATGGAGATGAAGAGATTCTTGTCCTTTCAAGGCTAGGCAGAGATAGAGCTCATCACCAGGTTCTAAATTAGCAGACAAGCCCCTTGGAGGACGTGTGGGGCTAATCAGTATTAGGTTTGGGTTTAGAGGATAAGCTTCTGTGCTCATGTCCTCGGCACGGTCCCACTGGATGCGTCTTTGATTCTGAGTGTTGATTAGAGCTGCTGTACCGCAACTTGGAATTTAGTGGGAAATAAATTGACATAGGTTAATTCAGTAGACAAAAGGGACTGTCCCTCCTTGAAGTCTCATTCGCTTCCAGGTGTGGACAGCTGGACAAGTTTCAGGGGCAGCACCTGGTGATCTCAGAGTTCATTCTCCAGATTGGTTAAAATCCCCACAGTCTCTTTCTAATTAGCAATGGTAAAGGCTGCCTCCCAGCTCCTGAATCTCTTAGGTTAATTGAAGGGCAGGTGAGGGAAAGCCTGAAAGATGGGAGCTGGAATTCCTGTTTCTGACTGGCTCTGAGACCTTGGGGGAAGTCATACAACCTTTCAGAGCCTCAGGGTCTCCATCTGGAAAATGGGTATGAAAACAGCAAAATGAGCTGGCGGGTGAGGATGAGAGGATGGAGCTATGTCCAGGTATGCGGCATGGACTGGTCCACAGGAAAGTGTTGCCTCAAGGCATACGGTCCTGGAGTGTGTTTGGTCACCGTCCTCTGGGCACATCTGTCTTGGAAACATGCTCCCTCCTGGTTCTAATTTGCAGCAAAAGGCGCAGCTGTGTTCCCAGCGCCCTATGGCTGGTGCTCTGTGCTGAGGGAACCTGGTACCCAGAGACATGCGATCCTGCACTGTGTTGCCAGGGGAGCCTCCGAAGAGAAGGGGCTGTTGGACTCCAGGGGCCAAGTCAGCAGAAAGGAGGGCTCTGCTTGTACTTGGCACTTCGACTCCGTCCAGTAAAGGCTGATGATGAACAAAGCCCTGCTTCTAGACTATGCCAGGGTTTCCTGCATATCGTCACATATTAGGACTCCATGGCAGCCACTGCCAGGGCTCTGCCCATATCCCCCAGGAAAGCTTTACCATGTCAAGGCATGCCAGCTCCAGGTGCATTCACTCCCGGCAGCTCCCACATGGCCCCACCCCTTTGATGGAAGGCTACCTCGAGGCAGCCAGAGCCCACTTTGCTGGTCTGAGCAGACAGCAGAGCATCTAGGAACAGCCTTGAGTCGCTGGATACAGGAGTATCAATACTCCAGCTCCCTGAGGCCCTGGCTAGGCCAACCCTGGGGACAGTGTAGATCATACGTGAGAGTTGCCCTGCAGGGTTGACCCAAAGTCACCCCTCGTGGCCCTCTGCCTGCCATCACAGCCTTGCTTGGGCTCCTCCCCCTACCCAAGCCCACTGCCCCACAACCATGCCAATGCTTTTAGTGCACACTTGCTAATAAGACACCACTTTCACGTCAATTATCTCAGTGTCTGCTTCTGGGGAACTCAACCCAAAATGATAACATGTATTTGGCACCCACTATGTGCCAGGCCCTGAATTAGGAGGATTTTTCTTTTTTTAAAATACATTATCTCATTCAATTCTCATAATTAACATGTGGGGATTTTTGGAGGTAAGGAAACTGAGGCTCAGAGATTTAAGCAACTTACCCCAGGTCACACAGCTGGCAAGGTAGAGTGTCCCAGCCCAGGAGTCCAGTCCTCTCGCCTCGTCCTCTTTGGCATGGAGGGTGGGGAGAGAGGGAGGCAGGAAGGTCTCCAGGGCTGCTGCAAAACTTTCATCTTTTCTTTGTGTTGAAGTTCCCATACAATATTTTATTTTAAAAATAGGTTTAAAAAGAGAAAGTTGAAAACCACTGCATTGTATCTGCTCCACAGGACAACAGCGAAGATTAAATGCAATAACGACTGCAAAGTGCTAGCACCGAGCTTGGCACACAGCATACGGCTGATAAATGTCAGCAAACAGGATTATACATTTATAACGTACACGCACAATTTATGGGTGCTTGTTATAAATATGCCATCTATAATTTAAGGAAACAAATAATTTATATATTTTCAGTAGATGCAAATACTTTCAATGTCTAGTTAGTAGAAATAAATTATAGAAGCATGCATATATGCATTATTTCTATGTATATATTTAGAGCGTGTGGATACAAATGATTTAACTCTAAGCTGTGTGCATGTGTGATTCTTCAGAGGAATTTAGAGTTTTCTGGGATGCATTTCCTTAAAAGCAGGGGAAATTAGCTTCATGCTCCCCACCTCAGTCCCTAGTCTCACCCTCACTGTCTGCGTATTTGTCGGGAAGCTGAGGGGCTCCCATCCCTTTGCTGCTGTGCACCAACAGAGTGCACCTACGGACCACTATCAGTGTGCAGGTGACCCCTCCCCAAACCCAGAGCTCCACGTCCCATCCACTCATCGCATAGCAAATACCTGACAAGACCTACTGTGTGCCAGGTTTGAGTGCTGCGGATGCTGAGATGATCACTCAGGCCACTACCCACAAGGAGATATCGCAGTCTAGTGAGGGAGAGGGATGGTGTGTAAGTCGATGTCTGCAGTTGGGAATGCCAGGCACACTGCGCTCCCACTGGTTTTCACGCTTTCCTCCACCAAAGCCCTGATTTTACAGCGCAGTAATTGTCTATTTGTGTCTTGGTCTTGGAATGGGGACAAATGTTTTTGAATCTATCTCTAGCTCAATGCCAAACTTTTTTCAATAAATATGTCAGGGATATCGGGGAAGATTAGCCATGCTGTGGAAATTGAAGCGTCATATACTTGATGTGCCTGGAGAGGTCAGAAAGAGATTCTGAGAGAAATGGATATTTCAGCTGTTGTTGGACGTGTAAGAGTCTGTTGAGCAGAGGAGAGGAGAAAGTGTACTTCCAGCCAAAGGACGAGTGTATTTAAATGCAGAGGCCTGAATAAACATGACCTGCTCAGGAAAAGGCAGTAGAGGATGAGATTTGAGATGAGGCAGGGTTGGAAGCAGGCTGTGTCCAGACAGGAAAGACATTGGTAAATCAAATATGAAAGCTGGGACTTCAGCCTACACAGCAGCGGCCAGGAAGGATTTGCAGCAGGCGACTGATGGATGCTAGGGAGCTAATCAGATCAGCAGGTCCAGGAGCTAATGGAGGCAACTCAAGCTGCAATCGTTGGGGCAGAGGACACACCCAGGCCAGCCCCTTAGAGTCAAACAAGTTACAGGTGCTTGGGTAGACCAGCCAACTTCTCTCACTGCAAGCCGTTCTAACCCAGGATCAGTTCTCTCTCCCTATTGCTAACAGACAAAAACCACAATTTTTATATGGTTCAATTATGAGAGAGAAATCCCACGGGGGATCATAACATCAGCACTGGGAAGGGGCTTAGAGGTCACCCACCAGGTCAGCATTTTACCTGACCGGCATGAAGGAGTCTCAAGGCTTTCCCAAGAACACACCAAGTCAGAGGCAGAGCTGAGATTAGGACCCAGTTTCCAGAATCCAGTGCCGGGGTCCTCGAGCTCTTGCCACTGTCTCTGTGCCAGCTGTCTGCACAGGAAGGCTTAAACACGGCGCTTGGACTTCCTAGGTGACAGAGCAGGTAAGCGTGGGGGATGCTCCCTTTCCCGAAGGAAGACAAACACCATGAAGGGACAGGCGATAGTATTTATTTCCTCTTTCCTCCAGAGGAATAATTCAGCACAGAGTGGAGGATGCCCGGAGACATGCTAGGGGCGTGAATTAATTTCCAATTCCACTGGAGGCTGCTAATACTATCGGGCCCTTGCCTGGCTAGGCTGAAAACGAGGGTTCCTGGAACTGGAGATGGGGCCATCTTCACGTCGAGCCATGAGAAGATGGAAAAGGCACAGGCGGCTTTCAAGCCAGGAGCTTCCCATTGCTCCGTTGTTCAAAATAAGACAGCCACTCCCTTCACCCTGGGGGCTCGCTGATCTGCGATCTGGGGGCCACAGCGCCCCCTGAACCACTGAACGTCACTCACTCTCACCCCCACTCCGCTTTGGCCATGTGGACAAATATTAATAGATTTTTCCCCATCCGCAGTTTTCCTTTCATCCACTTTGAAAAATAAAATTAAATTCAGAATACAGAACAGCTTATTAAAAACATAAACTCACTCCTGGCCTGTGTTTGAAATAAAAGGTATTTTTTAATCAAAAGGAATTTCTAATTCACTGCAGGGCTGTTTGCTGAACTTAATCTGTTTGAAATGCCACTTCCCTAAATGACATGGGCTGGTGTCTGGTGGGGAAAAAAGCAGCCACCTCACCTTGTCCTCGGTCAGCTCTACAAGAGGCCACACACCTGGGAAGATGTCACTCTTGGAGAAGTCTCCTGAAGCCCAATGCCAAGAAAGGTGTTTGGGTCAAATATGTTTGAAAACAGATGAACACCAGACTTACGCAGGGGAATGGAGCAAGCTGATTTCACTAATTCGATGTTTATTTAACAAATATTTATTGGCTATCATCTACGGACCTGACTGTTTTAGGCATGGGACATCTAGAAAAGACTCATATGAGCTTCTGGGCCTCAAGGAATGCCCAGACTGGTGGGGACTCAGACAAGCCAATAATATGCTACAACACAATGATGAGAGCCATCCAGGAGAGATATACAGTGTGTAAGCAAAGAGAGGAGGAAGAAGGAAACCTGATCTTCCCGGAGCAGAGAAGAGCTTCCCTAGGGAGGAAGCATTTTTACTGAAACTAGTCAAGACTCCTTCTGTTGCCAGGGGCTGATCCTGACTTGACTTGGCTTAAACAAAACAGAGATTTTACTGGCCCAAGTAAAGAGGTGAGATTCAGGTATGGATGGGCAGAGGGGAATTAGTGGGGGTGGGGAAAAGGCCAGTTCAAAGGCCCTGAGGCAGGTCTCTCTCCATCTCCTGGCTTTCCTTGCTTTCCCCAAGCTTCAGCCTTTGGCACATCTCCCTAAGTCATGGTCAAGTGGCCTTCCACAGCTGGGATCCCACATTTTACCAATTCAGCAACTCCAGAGAAGAAAAGAGCTTATGTTCCAGTAGCTCCAGAAATGGTCCTGGACCAACTGTCATTGGCCTGGCTTGAGTCTTGTGTCTCTCTGGGCCAATCCCTGCTACCACAGGGGTGGAAGATGCTGCCTGGGCAGGCTTGGGCCATGTGCCCATCCCTGGAGTCAGAGGAATGGGGGAAGGGAATGCATCAGCCTTTCCAAATGATATTTATTCCTGAACATTCATTAAGGAATATTGTGAGCCAACCACTGCTTTGTGGGAAGAGGAGGACGCACCAGGACAGAAAGAACAGAACTCGCTGCCTTCTGGGAGCTGGCAAATAAGTGAAACACAGGGTGGGGTCAACGCAGTGAGTGCAAGTGCTGGGGAAATAAACCAAGGAGTGGGGTGCAGTGCTGGGAGGGGGCTGCAGCTGCTGTATTAGCAAGGGGTGTTGAGGAAGGTCTCTTAGAAGGAGACAACATTCCTGCGGAAGCTGAAGGCGCTGAGGCCTGAGCCAGGTGACTCCGGGGTCAGAGGGAATTGAACAGAGGGAAGATACATTTTTAAGGTCCTGAGCTAGCAAATGGCTTGACAGCTTTCAGGAGCAGCAGGAAGGGCCCTGGCCTGACCCTAGTGAGCAACAGGGAGAAGAGCGCGTGCTAGGGGGTGAGACGTGGGGGCAGAATGTGTGGCACCTTGGAAAGCATGTAGGAGAGACAGTGCTCCCGGAGAGAATTATGATGCTCTGATCAGAGGCCTGAGGATGGATCCTGCGGAAATACTGCAGAGATGCCCTGCTCAGAGTCCAGGAAGGAGCATGAACAGATATGTGGGGAGCGAGTGTCCCCAGCAGAGGAAGTGGCATGGAACAGTGCCTTCTAGCAACCAGCAGCTGTTCAGACCAGAATATTTAAAGAAAGAGACTGTATCTGGGTCAGAGTCTCCAGGAGGAGGCACAGGAAAGGGACCAAATGTGTGGCCCACGCTTTGCTCCAGGGCCCTGACCCGACTGTGCTGATACTCGGGTGTGTCTCCCGAGGCAGAAGAGGGCTCACAGAATCAATCGCTCCTCCTAATCTCTCTTCCCAGGAAACTTGCAAACATTAAAATGACCACTCAAGGGAAACATGATTTGATTTTAGGTTTAATTGAAAGACATTGTGCAAATGAGGAAATCTAGAGAGAGGGAAACAAGAATGTTCCTGGAGATGGTTTAATTTTCATTTCTTCCTGAAAACATGGCAAGCTGCATATTTAAAATACCAGATGAAGGATATTGCAAACAGATAACCATTTGTTTTCCTTCCTGGGAAAGAGTAGATGACATCTGGGACCCCATCGGCAGATAATAATATAAGCCAACGTGTGCAAAGTTCTAAAGTTGGCAAAGCGCTGTGCACATGTGTGTGCCATTAGCGGGAGCAGCAGCGGCTGACGTGTAATGCGGTTCCACTCCGCAGAGAGTGCAGGGGGCCAGGCCGGGCACGGTGGCTCACGCCTGTAATCCTAGCAGGGAGGATGTAATCCTCTGGGAGGCCGAGGCGGGCAGATTGCTCAAGGTCAGGAGTTGGAAACCAGCCTGAGCAAGAGTGAGACCCCGTCTCTACTAATAATAGAAACAAATTAATTGGCCAACTAAAAATATATAGAAAAAATTAGCTGGGCATGATGGCTCATGCCTGTAGTCCCAGCTACTTGGGAGGCTGAGGCAGAAGGATTGCTTCAGCCCAGGAGTTTGAGGTTGCTGTGAGCTAGGCTGATACCATGGCACTCTAGCCCAGGCAACAGAGTGAGACTGTCGCAAAAAAAAAAAAAAAAAAGAGAGAGTGCAGGGGGCCCAGAGCCCTAGGAAATCTAGCACCACCCAGCAGACACATGCAACTCAGCAAACACTCAGGGAGCCCCACCCATGTGCCACGCACTGAGCCACGAGCTGTAGGGAACTGGGCTCCCGTTCGGTGCCAGGATGGCCTTGAAATCAGAGACGTGGACCCAGCCCTCCAGAATAGGAAGAACAACCAGGCAAATGATAATGATCACAAGCTCTGACCTTGCCCTGATATTCGCAGAGCCTGTTACAGTTGGCAAAGTGCTTTCTCGTGTACTAATCCTTCTTGCCCTCACAGCGGCCCTGTGTAGCAGGAAGTGAGCCAGATCTGGACACTTCTGGTGTCTTGGCGAATAGGACTTAGTCCTTGTCTTAAAATTCCAGATTGTCTGATCCAGCACCTCCCTCTACCTGCTTGTGGCCTTCTGATTTCAGGATTGTTCTTTTTTAAGCACCAAAGGAGGTAAGAAAAGCTTCGTTGTTCTCTGCTCCTTTTAATAAAAGGATTTGTTCTGGAAAATTTGGATTCAGTTAAAAGGCTGCACTTAAGGACCAGGAAGGCCATGCGTTTCCTTAAGGCCGCAGGTCCCCCACCCCGTCTGGCAGCTGCACTAAAGCACCTTTCAGTGAGCATTTGCTACGACCCAGGCACCGCGCTGTGCGCTTCATGTCTGTGGTTTCACTGGCACTCCACGAGAATTCAGCCAGTTAATAATTTACAAATGAGGAAACTGAGCCTCAGACATTTGTCTGTTGTCCAAGGCACTACATGTTAGCAAGTGTTATTGTCGGGACAGGCACTCACAGCTATCTCCCTCACCAGAAAGCCTGTGGTCTTCACCTGCACTTGCTATAATGTAAGTGGAGCTTAAAATATTTGTTTTTGAGCTTAGCATTGAGACTGCCAAAAGCAGAGTGAGTCTTCCCATCAGCCAGGTGTAGCGTGACTTGGGAGAGAAAGCAAAATTCCCAGCCAGGGCCAAAAAAGAAAAAAAAAAAAAAATGAAGAAAGAAAGAACAATAAATAAATAAATAAGCTGCTTCAAGGTCACTGCCTGGACTTGACCTCAGCCTGCCTAGCTGAAGAACTCGCTCGCTTCACCACCTCCCTGTTCCGCAAATGTGGGTGTGCCCAGCTCCATGCCTGGTGTCTGACGGTCAAGGGTGGAATGTGAATTCCACCTACCATCCCTGAAAGCTTGCTGCTAATAGCCCACTCCCAGATGTGGAAACAGAGCCCTGGAGACACTAAGCCAGCACTAATGTCAGAGTTCACTAAAAAGATGCCAGAAGAGTGGTCTTAACCTAGCTCAGCCCCACTCAATCTTCTGAACCTTTGTGCCCCCCTGGGACATTGCATCGGTAAAGTCTTATCATTACTACGTCTTGACTTTGTTACTTTCTCTTCTCCTCCAAAAGAAACCCAGTCAGTACATCCCTGAGGGCTCAGATGGGGGCAGGACTCACACTGCCACCCTCAACTTGTGCCACGTCCTTCCCAGAAGCTGAAAGCCTCCTGGGAGAAATCAGGTCATCAGTATTCGAGGTCCACAGGCACATCCAGTCTGACCACAACTGACCTAAATGGGTGCAGCATCCATCCAGGGAGTGACTGCCGAGAAATTGCTGATGGACACGGTCGCTGAGCTGGGCTGCCGTCAACATGGCTCGAAGGGCCGGTCAGTTCTGCTGCGCTAGGGGTGTTTACTGGACACTAGACCCATGGTCAGAGGACCTGGCTTCCCACCCCAGCCACGCCGCCTGCTTCCCCAGCTGTGAGATGGGGGTAGTGAGGCCTCAGTGAGGACGAATGCGGGCAAGTGCACGATACTACATCTGCTCATAGCAGGTGCACAAGACACACTGGTGAAGTGCACTGGCGGGATCAGACTGTAACCACTTAGGTTTGGTAGCTAATGGAGGAAGATTTATTGAAGTGATTATTTTTTCTGGGCAGATAAGCCAAATAGTTAAACATTTTTTTTTTCCTGTGTTGACTAGCCATGTTTGTAGAAGGGACTTGTCAAACCAAACTTTGTACCCACCTGATAAGCCTATTGGTCAAGCCAGAGGTGTCATCCTTGCTAGCATCTACTGCTCTGAAATCCCACAAAGAAATACACCTGCAAAGAAATAGAATGGGCTGCCCTTGGGGAAAGAGGATCTAGGATCCAGTTGGTACAGTTTTATGGCTTGTCCCTATGTACACATTTAAAAATTATTATTTAAATAGATAATATAGGCATGCAGAATAAAAGGGAACCTTGAAAGGTAAACAAAAAGGAAAAATAAACAGAAAGAAAAGAAACTTGCTGGTAGAAATCCTGAAAGCCACCTGGGGATTGGCCCCCTTTCAATGAGTTCTTTGGAGCCCTTCGGGTCCTCTGTGTTTGGAAGAAGGAAACTGCTCCTGAGAAGACAACCCCAGGAGGTTCTAGCCTGAGTGGTGGGAACCCAAGACTGAGAACAGGGTGACCTGAAACAGAAACCCATTCTTCCACTAAGTGATCATTTGTCTTTGGAAAGCCAGTCTTCATCTCTCCGGGTTTCTGCAGAGGGAGATGAAGAAGGGATGCATCAGAAATCTAATACCCTCCCCAGTAATTAATTACAAGAAGAAATGTTTTTTGATCTCGAAAGAGCTGCTCCTGGTGTTAGTTACCATCTTAACAAACTTTTATGACAACCCCGCGGACTGGGGTGAGCCTCCCCAATTTAAGATGAAGGTATGGGAAGGAAAATGAAACAGCAAGGCCACTATCACAGGAAACGAGGCAGCAGAGACAACTTTAGGGCAATCCTTCAGGCTCCGACATCTGAACACTTGAACACCCTTGCCTTGGTTCTCTTTCATAAGGATGGTCTCTGAGGGCCACCTCTGACCGTAGGAGCTGCTGTCCAAGTGAAGTTTGAATCACAGTCTCTGCAATGCTAATTACCATGTATCTTGCCTTCTAAAGTCAGTAAGTGTCAAGCCAGTTGGGTGGGAATTTAATGTCAATGTTTCTATGCAAGTCAGGAGGGACTCCGGAGGCCCTGCAGGAGCCTTCCCTGAGCCTGGCTCGGCAGGTGCCTCCTCTGTAGACTGGCAATGGCCCCATGATGACAGTCAACACACCCGACCTGTAGTGACGCCTCAGTGCTCGCCTGTCCTGCCCACCAGACTTGGAGGTCCCTGAGCAGTGACTTCCAGTTCAGCATTGCTTCTCTATGTGTCCTCTGCCTTGTCACTAAGGGGCGCCAGGGTGGGACCCCAGAATCTGCATTTGTAGCAGGCAATTCCTGTTTTCAGTGACATTTGGGGAGCATTATTCTCATCGAGCTCTGACTCTCCAGGGTCAGAGCAGGATTGGGCTCAGAATAGGTTTTCAGGGATGGGTTGTGAATGAAACTAAATCAAACTCATAAAGTTTCTTTCACAGTTCCCCAAATTTCTCATACTCTCAGGAGCAGTTCTTTGCCATTTAAAAAAAAAAAGCCACATATTGTTCTCCTAGTGTTATTCTTCCAGTAAACAGTCCCAGTTGAAGGGGAAGTGGGGCTGGTTGGGAGAGTTTCTATTGCTTATTCCTGGTCCTTCTTGTTACACTTGTTCCAGGTTGTTCCAGGAGCCCATAAACCACCCCTGATAGAGTCAAGAGGCAAAGATAGGGGACAGCCTCAGAGCCACGTTGGTTCATGCAAAAGGATGGCTCTTCTTAAAGAGTTGGTGACCTGAGAAAGGAGAATATTGCTCTGTGACGACAGAGACACCTGTGACTAATTATTTAATAAGACTGAAATTGTAGGGTCAAGTGGAAAAGATCTCTATCAAGACATTTTGTGCAAAAAGGAGGAAGGAAACGGCATTTATCAAAGACCTGCGTTGTCAAAGACACGCTCTGTGCTGGCCACGGGTTCTGTGATGGACATACATTGTTTATTTAATCTTCTCAGTATGTTTCCTCTCACAGGTGATGAAACTGAGTCTGGGGCGGGGGAATGTGCTGCCCAAGATTACATGGTTATCACAAAGCAGGAGCAGGATCAAAGGCACAGCGCTCAGCTCCCTGAGCACTAGTGACTGAACATATGCCACCTGGCAGGGCAGTCAGAGAGCCAGCCTTCAGAGCAGTCTCCGCCATCCCCACCCAGTTGACCTTAGTTTCTCTCCTTGTCTGTAGTGAGGCTGGACTTCCTAGGTGCTTCCATGAAAAGAGCCTGACTGTGGGGACAAGAGGTTGGGTTTTCTGCTCAGGCCTACCTATCCCACCATGCTCTGTAACCATGGGCAAGTCACTCTCCTCCTTTGGATCTGACTTTGTGCAATTCAAGGTGAAGCTTCCCAACAATATTTCCTGGAAGTCCTATAGCACCCTGGGGGCTGCCAGTGGGGCTCAAGGCAGATGGAGGGGACAGGATCCTGGCCAGGGTCCCACTCTACTTCCCCTAAAGTAAGTCTACTTTGGTTGGTTTATGTATGACGTTTGCACATAAAAACTATTATGAAGAAAGGGATCTACTGCTACGCATGCATGCATGAATGAATGACTAAGTCAATAAAAGAATGAATGAATACAAAACTCAAATGATTATGATGTCTCTAGGGTCTCATCTGTCTCAAATTCAGTATCTGGGGTTTTTGCTGACCGCTGGCAAGCTCTATGTGTGTCTGCAGTGTCAAGAGTGGTAATGCTTCCACTCAGAGCCAGCACCCTCCCATGCGTTCATGGAGCCACAGTTTACAAACATTCAAATCACTATTACTCTGCCCAATCTACAGTGATCACTCACAGGGTGTGTTTCACAGTTTATAAAGCTCATTCACACACATGGTCATGTTGGAATGTGTTGTCAGTTTCACCAGAGTTGGGGTCTTCAGGGTTCTGGAAGCTCCCTTTCATTGGCATCGTGGTCTCACTGACATCATCACACCAGGTCCTTCAAGGCCCTGCAAACTGCAGTTAAAGGCCAGTTCAAATGCCGCCTTCTCTGGGAATTCTCACACTCTCTCTTGTGCTCTTTGGCCCTTCTTCCTCTGAGCTCCACATCATTTTGATCTTGGTGCAGCATTTTCTAAATTGTGTTGCAATTTCATCCTCAATCGTCTTCCCTCCCTTACTGGTCTATAAGCATCGCAAGAGAAAATGGCTCAGTTTACATCCGAGGGAATGAAGGGTGAATGAATGAGTAAATGCATGGAAACCCAGCTTCTCATTAGCTAAGCTCATTCGCTTAAAAGCTTCTGCCTTGGCTAACTTTCTTTACCACCCTGACTCCCTAAGTCAAGTCATCCCTACCTTCATGCTGTGTTCCTGGGATGATACCAGGTTGAGGGGACACAGAGGTGAGCAGGAAAGGTGAGGCCCCTGTCTTCATGGAGTTTCCATCCTGTGTGCACACAATCAGAGCACTTCTCATACAGATGTCTCAAGATTTGTCACTCCAAAACCTTGCGAAGACAAAGACTATGTCTTGTTCATCTTCACAGCCCAGCACCTGGCTCAGTGTGTGGTTGACATTAGCTATTCAATAAATATTTGATGGGTGGATGTGTGAGCGAGTGGACAGACACCCACCACGAGCCTGGTTCCTTTACTTGCCCCTATTGCTGGGTTGTGTCCAGGACCTAGAACTAAACTGTGAACATATTTCCTAACATTCCAGGAATCTCAGGCAGCACGCTGAGCAATGAATACTTTTATTCTTCAGTATTTAACGATATTCATGCTCAAGACAGGAGCATTGATAGAGCACTTTCTAAATGCCTGCGTGAATGTTTGTGTCCCCACACACACAAATATTTATAACTGTCACCAGTTCATTCACAAAATATGAAACAGGGTTCATCCTGTGGTCAAGACCTGCTCTAGGGAGAATTTAGGAATCAAAGTGAAGAATAGCTGCTGTGTTTGACATGCTGAGAACACTCCAGTGAAGTTGCCTGTATACACACACACACACACACACACACACATGCACGCACGCACATTTCACTCCCTTTGTAAACAGTTCTCACTTTATGGCTCGAGACAAACATCAATTCATGTCCAGCAAATAAAACAGAAATCCATCATCTGCTTTTCTCAGAATTGCCCTGGAGGCCACAGAGCCGACCAAGTGGGGTGGCAGCAGCTTAACAGGCCTGAAGTCTGCTGGGCCACCCACCGGTATTATGTCTGTGCAAGTCACTTACTCTCTGAGCCTCAGTCTCCTCACCTGCAAACCAGTGTAGGAATAAAATAGAAAACCACACTTCACCTACTCACCTTTGATGATATTTTTGTGCAGAAAAGTGAGGCCCAGAGCCACGATCTTAATGACAGGCAGACGGATTCGGGAGGAGCAGGCAGCAGGGTGTACTCAAAGCGAAGAGGGTCACTGAGAGTATAGTGTGCTACTGCTGGGGTTTAGGAGTGAGAGAAAGCTGAGTCTAACCCAGGTCCTGTCTCCTGTCAGCTATGTGGCCTTAATAAAGTCACTTGAGTTTTCTGGGCCTCACTTTCTTTGTCTATAAAATGGAAATAATGCTCTATTTGACCTTGGGATCTGTAACTTTCAGGTTCCTTTCTTCCTGCCTCTGCTTTCTCATGTCTCTGGTTTCTGGTCTGCAATGACCTGTGAACTTGTGGTTTCCAGTCCAATTAGGGTGTCAAGACAAAGCTCAAAAAAACTATGTTGCACCCCCCAGAATGATGAAAATGTTTTGTTTCATTTTGTTTTGTTTAGAGACAGGGGTCTCACTCTGTCACCCAGGCTGGAGTACAGTGGCACAATCATAACTCACTGTAACCACCAACTCCTGGCCTCAAGTTATTTTCCCACCTCAGCCTCCCAAGTAGCTAGAACTACAGGTATGCACCATGTCTAGCTAATTTTTAATTTTTTTTTTGTAGAGACAGGGTCTTGCTATGTTGCCTAGGCTTGTCTCAAATTCCTGGCCTCAAGTGATCCTCCTGTCTCAGCCTCCCAAAGTGAGCCACCATGCCTGGCCCAGAAAGACTAAAATGTAAAAGACAAAGTTACCTAGTGTCAGGGAGGTATGCAGCAGCTAGATCTCTTAGTCACTGCAGATGGAAACCACAACCCTTTTCTACAACTGTTTGGCAGCACTTACAAAGGTTGAACACATGCATAAATTCTGACCAGCAATTCCATTCCTAGCTATATTTACCCAAGGCATGCACTAGAATACTCATAGCAACATTGTTCTGTTTTTCATGGAAATCATCCAAACGCTCATCAGCTATAGAATGAATAAGAGAAATAACTGTGGAATATTACACAGCATTGAAAATACAGTCTTTACAACTACTCACAACATCAGGTTTATGAATGAACCTCACAAACATAATATTGAGCAAAAAGAGCCAAATTCAAGTCTTCATGATTCAACTTATATAAAGTACAAAAAGAAAAAGAAAAAACTAATCTATAGTGATGGTGTTGGAGAGTAGTTGGAAGAAGAGACGTGACAGGGAGCAGTTGGGGGAAGAGGTGTGACAGGGAAGCTTCTAGGGATGTGGGTCACCATCTGTGTCTTTATTGGTTTTCTGCTTCCACGGGTGTGTTCAGCTTGCGAAGATTCATCAAGGTGTATATACATTTAGGGTGGCGGCACTTTTCTGTATATTTTTATACTTTATTTTTTATTTAAAGAAAGAAAGAAACAAGAAAAGAAAAAGAGAAGGAAGGAAGGAAGGAAGGACAAACAGAGATTCCCTTTAAAGCTGCAGTCCCCAACCACCTGGGGCCATCGACCAGTTAGGAACCAGGCCACACAGCAGGAGGTGAGCGGCAGGCAAGCAAGTGAAGCTTCATCTGTATTTACAGCCACTCCCTGTTGCTTACATCACCACATAAGCTCCACTTCCTGTCAGATCAGCAGCAGCATTAGATGCTCACAGGAGCGTGAACCCTACTGTAAACTGCATATGTGAGGGATCTAGGTTGTGCACTCCTGATGAGAATCTAATGCCTGATGATCTGAGAGGATCTGAGGCAGCGATGCTAGCACTGGGGAGCAGTTGCAAATACAGATTATCATGAGCAGAGAGGTTTGACTGCACAACAAATGTAATGTGCTTGAATCATCCCAAAACCACCACCCCCCCCAACTCTGGTCTATGGAAAAATTGTCTTCCATGAAACCAGTAACCTGGTGCCAAAAATGTTGGGGACTACTGCTTTAAAGGAATAAAAATAATGCTGATTGCTTACTTTTTAACAGAAACAATGTGAGCCAGAAGACAATGGAATGACATCCTTAAATAGCAGAAAGAAAATAACAGCTAACTAGAATGTTATATAGGCAGTACAGGTATCTTTCAAAAATGAAGATGAAAATATCTTTTTAGAAATTTTCAGGCAAACCAAAACAGAAAGAAACACAAAATAGTGTTCTTCCTCATACAAGAGGGAAACAATCCCAGAGACAACATGGAAATGAGAGAGTGAAAAAAGGAATACTGGAAAGAATGAGATAAATAAATGTTGACATATAAAGCAACAGTTGTAATATTTTGTGGATTTTAAAATATGTGTTGAACCAAAATGCATAACACAAAAATCAAACAAATGAACAGAAATGGTGCCAGTGTGACAGAGCTGTCCACCCCCTCCCTTGCATGTAGGACAGAAGCAGGTATCCCCCCTCAGAATCACCGAGACAAACAACACCTTCAATGTAAAATTGTATAAGTGCATCACCTGCTGTCTAACAGATACTGCCAACCTCGTAAGGCTCCGTGCTAGGGCCTTACAGGTAGATTGCATTTTTACTCATCTCAGTCAGGGAGTCCACATTTGAGGAAACTGCAGGTAAAACACAGGAAGATTCTTACCCAAGATTACATAGCTGGGATTACACCTGTTTGACTTCAAAGACTCTGGTTCTAATAACTTCATTTAAAAAGTATGTAATCATGATGTACAGTTGATGTAGAGCCTGGTGTGCTTGGATTGGTAGGGGCGTTCTATACTGACCTATAAACGTGCAGTTAATGGAATGGTTAAACTTACAACGATCCCATCAATTTGGCTGTTGTTCCTTATTAATTAAGTGAGGAAGCTGAGGCACAGAGGGGTTCAGTAACTTGCCCAAGTTCACAAAGCAGGAAGTGGAAGGATGGCATCCAAACCAAACATTCTGGCTTTGTTCTCTTACTCTTGTCCGTTGCAAAAGCATCACAAAGCTTGAATCCTAACCCTGCTTACAGGGAATCTCTGGAAACCTCTCTTCTCCAGGCCTCATTTCCCCATCAATAAAATAGGTTGTTTGGAGTGGATTACCTCTAATTCTCGCCCCCACACCCCATCATGCCTGTACCGATTGGGGCGTATGTGTACATACATCAATTATGTTTAAGCTTGGCTATTAATACAAATGGAATGTGTCCCAGTAGCTATGAGAATTAAATGAGACAACACCCCAAAAATGCTTCACACAGAACAAGTGCCCAAAAGCATGACACTGGCAAATCCGTATCTCTGCAAATGAAGACGACTCTAAGAGTCACTTTTTTTCCTCTTAAGTCCATCCTGTCTGCTACCACTGAGAACTCAGATTCAAAATACTTTTATTTGTGTGCCAGGAGGGTCATGCGTGTTATCTTACCTCATCCTCATCTCCATTAGAGAGGTAAGTATAGTCTTCCTCAGAGAGACCAGGGCCTTGGCCCAGGGTCACCCTGCGGTAAGAAGCAGAGCAAAGCTCCTCCCGGATCTGCCCACCTGCACCCCACAGCTCCCCCACAGCCCTCGGCCATCTCCACCAGTCCAGGTCTCATCCCTGATGAGCCTTTCATCAGCTTTTTCACTCTGATATCTGTCAGGACAGAGGATTGTAACATTTTTAAATGGAATCTTTCTTTCCCATTTTTTTCTCCAGTTAAGATGTGCCAGGTCTTCAGCTCTCTTATAAGCCGATCCTCTCATTTTCTTCCATCATTTCATTTTGCTTCAGGATTCTGGTCCTCCATGTGAAAACGTCCCTTGTTGGAAAAAAGTCATCTGAGAATTTTCTCCCAAACTGCAGAAACTGAGAATCCTGTTCCTTTTTTTGTTTCAATCTTACTAGGAAAGGGAGACGGTGATCTCAGAGACTCCGTAACTGACTCTCTCATGGTTTGCAATTACTGTTCAGCCTCAGCTGCTTTCTTTGGGCCCAGTTTACAGTGGGAAGTGGGGTTTGGTACACAGCTCCTGGAGCTGAACTGCACCAGGTGGGATCCTTGGGCCTCTGAACACCACTTCCTTGACTACAAAATGAAGCTAATAGTGCCCAACTTGGAGGGTTGGCAGAAGGACTAAATAAGATTATCCAGGTAAAATAAAAAGCAAGGTGCCAGGCAGAGAAAAATACTAGACGTTGTGGTGGCAGTGACGTTGGTAGTGGTGGCTGTTGTTATTATTGTTGTTACCTTCTGGGTAATACCCTAGGGACTTTCCACGTAGGTCCTCATTTCCTCCTACGGAATCTGAATTATCAACCCCATCCTACCGCTTTGGATATGCCATAACTCTCCCACGCAGAGTAAGACCTCCACGCTACTTGTTCCACTAAATCACCACCTCCAGCCACCCTGGTCACTGAGTCAGTGTCTCCTAGTGTCCTCACCACATCCTAATCCCACTGTCAGAGGTGAGCTGGGCAATGAGACTGACAGTGCTGGATCCAGGCAGACCTCTCAAAGTGGGGAAAAGACCTATCCTTGCAGGATGTGTTTGTCAGGGCTCTCCAGAGAAACAGCCTGGAGCCTGCCAGTCCCTACCTAGGAAGGACAGCAGTACACTTGGATGCAGAGTCCTTCAGAATAGGGGAATTCAATGCCTGATCTGTGTCTAGCACTCTCCAGTTGACTTCCAGATCTCTTCCCCTTCCTTATCCTACAATAGCCCATGTGCCATGTCATTTCTTCTGCTGACATTGCTCTGCACAGTCCACAGTCACCAGTGTGACCGGTAATGGGGGCTGCATCTCAGACAAAACATCAGTGAACTGCTCTGGTTGAGGGAGCAACTTGCAGCCTTGCTCAGTTCATTGATGTTTTGTCTGAGATGCAGCCTCAGTTGAAAGCACTGATGTGATTCAGGAAAACAGTCTCTGTTATTCATCCATTCATTCCTATTTGTTTATTTGAGCAAGCATCAGTTGAACATTTATAATGTTATAAGGTAGAGATTGGCAAACTACTTTTACAAAGGGCTGGATAGTAAATATTTTAGGTTTTGTGGGCATGATAGGGTCTCTGTTGCATCTGCTCCACTCTGCCATTGCCATGTGACAGCAGCCATAGAAAATACAGTGTGTCTATCTCCCAATGAGGCGTTATTTATAAAAATGGGTGGATGGCCAGATTTGGCCCACAGTTAACTCCTGGGCTAGGACCTACAGGCAGTGCTTGGAAAACAGAGATCATCAGTTTCTCCTGGAAAATTTACAGGGAATGAAATAGGCAAATGCAACACCCTTGGGCCTCTAATACAGAGGTTTCTTTAACAAGACAAAGGGACCACTCGGAGAGGAGAGGTAGACTCTTCTTGGGAGGCTCAGAGAAGGACCAACATAGGATGGCTTTGATAGGGTCTTGAGAGGTCAGTAGGAATTCACCAGTCAAAGGGCAAAGAGTCCTGCAGGCAGAAGGAATAGCTCACGCAGAAGCACTGGGCTGTAGCAGGTGCTGCCCACAGAAGCCAGGGGTCACCATCTGAACCCCACATTCCTTCCCTACCTGCCTTTCAGTGTATTATTTTCTGACTGTTTGACTTAATCTACTTCTTTGTGGGTGGGCTCCACCCCAGGAATGTAAGTTCTGTGAGGACGGGAATGACTCTCAACATGGGGTGACGTGTCTCCTTTCTGCTTTCTTAGCACCCCACACCTGCTCCCCCATGGAAGCCACAGCCATGCTGGGGCAATTGTCTCTGTGTGTGTCCACCTCTTTTTCCACAGTGAGGCACTCCGGCATAAGACCAGGTCTTCCTAATCCACGAGTGTCTTTCTCAAGCCCAGATCAGTGATCCCAGCTCAGCAGAGACGTGCTGTTGGATGCCTCCGTGGAGGTCACTTGTGTAGCGGAAATGCGGAGGGCAGGGACTAAGGCAGGGGAACATCAGGGGACAGGCTCAAGAGGGGCCAGGAGCCAGATTACCGTGGCCCTGCGTGACACTGAAAGGTGTTGAGAGGCTGATCTGGATGTGCTGAGACATGGTAGAGGGAACAAAACTCAGTCCCTGTGCTCACAGTTGGGGGACACAGGCCCTAAACTAACGATGTTAATACACAGTGAAGAGAACATCGCTAGCACCAGGGCAGGGGCTGTGACGTCATGCAGGAGGGGTGCTCGGGTTGTCTGGTGAAGGGGGTGGCCATGATGATGGACCTCAACATCCACCTACCGCATAAACCAGGGGGCCAGCCCCAACCCTCGGGGACAGAGTATTTACAACCACGTGACTTGAGGCAAGTCACATCACTATTTGATTCCTCTGTTTCTTAATCTAAAAACAGAAGGAATCATAACTTCACTGTCCTAGCTCAGGTTCCCCTGGAAGCAAGCCTGGGAAAGGGATGTGGGGTCAGAAGGTGCCATAGGGAGTGGCTCTGGACATAAACCCTTGGGGTGAGGGGAGGAAGTCAGATTGGATGGGAGGAGCCAGAACAAAGGCCTCAGCAGCTACTCCGGGAGTGCTGGGTGTGGATGGATGGTCCTGCAGGGGTGGGCCGAGGTGGGACCAGAGGGCCTGGCTTTGTGCCCCATACACAGACCTGTCTTTGGATGCAGGCAGCCTGGGGACAGGAGCACGACCTTGGGGGAGGCACTCCCTCTGACCAGGGGCAGCTCCAGGTGGGGAGGGATTCACCTGTGAGCTCACAGCCATCAACACTCTGCAGCTGAGGGACGAGAGTCTCCTTGAAGGGGACCTGGCAGCTCATGACACAGCCTGCCACACCCACCACAGGTGGGCTGGGTGGGGCACAGAGGTGGACACACCGTGATGACCCTGCCACCATGAGCTGAGAAGATCTTGTCATCACCTTTGTCTGGCCACCGGTTAGGTGACTGCACAGGAGTGGGGCCATTTTTCAAATATCAAAATTACTCTGTATGCTTCCTCCTTGAAAAAAATATTGAGGAGCCCTCTCCCCCCCCCAAAAAAAGAGAGAAGCTTGAAATTCTCACTTTTAAGTGAGGAGTCTCTTTCAGGTACTCATGCCTTGATAGCAACTGAAGGGGCCATCCAGCTTTCCCACTGGACAGAGAGGGAAACCGAGGCCCCAGGAAGAAAATGGCCGTCATGGACAAAGCTCATATCCAACTCATATGGACATAGCTCATATCCAACTCTGACAACAAATTAAGCTTAATCCAGAAAGACATTTATGATGTGATCCAGGGGGATGGGTGACCTTCTGAATCCTTAAGCACGGCCTTTTGACTGAATCCAAATTTTATAGAACAAATCCTTTTACTAAAAAGGGTGCAGCAGAAAAAGAAGCAGCTTTTCTTGCCTCCTTTGATGCTTAAAAAAAAAACAATCTTGACATCAGAATTCTGTGGGTCCCCCACCCTTGGAAGCTCCTTGGCTTTGAGTCAGACAGATCTTCGTACTCTATCCTCCACCAGCTGTGACCCTGGGGAGACACTAGCCTTCCGAACTTGTCTTCTCATCTGTAGCTGGGCACGGTAATGTTAATACCTACCTCCCAGAGTTATTGCAAGAATTTAATAAAATGCAATTGGATAAAATGCTTTGCCAAGGACCCAGCCCAAGAAAGGCACCTCAAATGGCGGTACCATTACTATTGCGTGGTTGGTGCTTGGTTGGTGCTTGGAGGGGGAATATGGATGTCATCTCTCCTTTTGTGGCATTTATGATAAAGCGCTAAGATTTATAGTTGGGGATGAATACTTAAGGACAAGTGTCAAGGAAGGTATAATTAAGTGACGGTTTATATGAGCCAGTGGGTAAAATATATTAAGAAAGGAGACGGGGAAAACGTATGGGGTTGATTTCTGATTGATATCAAGAGGGCATTTGACATTTTTTTATTTTCTCATTAAAAATTTCCCTTGAGGGTTGATATCAGAGGTTTTCTTATCTATCTGACAATTGTCAAGGCAGTTCGGCCAGGCAGGGCAAGAACATTCCCTCTCACAGAACAGGGTGCAAAGCTCAGAGGGACAAAGAGACTTGCCCCAAACCACACAGTTAGATACTTTCAGGTTGTTTAATGACAAAAGAATGTTTATTGGCATCTGTTAGTTTTTCTGATACTTTTCTTTCCCTTGAGGCGAAATTCAGATAACATTAAAACTAACTATTTGAAAGCGTACAATCCTGTGGTATTTAGTAGGTTTGCAATGTGGTACAGCCACCACCTCTGTCTGTTCCAAAACATCTTAGCCACTCCCAAAATGAAACTTTGCACCCTCTAAGCCGTGACTCCCTATCCCCTCCCCCACCGCCCCTGGCGACTAGCAATCTGTGTTCGGTCACTATGGACTGTGAACAATGCTACCATCAACACTGTGTGCATGTTTTTGTTTGAGTACCTGTTTTCTATTCTTTTGAGTATATACCTGGGAGTGGAATTGCTGGGTCAGATGATAATTCTGTTTAATTTTTTAAAGAACTGCCAAACCGTTTTCCACAGTGGCGGCATCATTTTACATTTCTACCAGCAATGTGAGGGCTCCAATTTCTCCCCATTCATGCCAACACTTGCAATTTCCGTGTGTGTGGGTGTGTGTGTGTGTGTGTGTGTGTGTGTGTATGCGTGTATTCATCCTAGAGGGTGTGAAGAGGTGTGTCATTGTGGTTTTGATTTGTATTCCCCTAATGCCTAATGACATTGAGCATCTTTTCATGTGCTTGTTGGCCATTTGTATGCCCTCTTCAGAGAAATGTCTGCTCAAGTCCTTTGCCCATTTTTTAATTGTTTTGTTGTCTTTTATTGTTGAATTATAAGAGTTCTTTATATATTTCGGATACTAGACTATTACCAGATATATGATTTGCAAATACTTCCCCCATTCCAGGGATTGCCTTTTTACTTTCTTGATAGTGTCTCTTGATACACAAAAGTTTTTCATCTTGTTGAAGTCCATTGTGTGTATATTTCCTGTGTTGCTCATGCCTTTGGTGTCCTCATGGCTGACATTTAACCCCTTGCCCACCAGCAGCAGATTGGCTGGACCACATGGAACTCAGGCCTGATGGGTACTGAGCCGGGCAGTGGGTCATGAGGGGTGGGAGCTCCAGGGCCAGGGGCTCTGTGGACAGTCCCAGGTGAGGGGTGGGGGCTCCCACAGCTCTTTCCACCCTCTTTGCTGGGAGGTCCCCATTCCAAATGCTTCTGGGGGCTGCACACCAGGGGCTTGGAAAGGCACTGCCCTGACAAGAGGGCAAACCTGAAAACAGAACCCTAGGGACAGAGAACCTGGGACAGCCATGTGGGGTGTTGGTGACAGCGAGGAAGAGGAGGGAAGAGACAAAGAGAAAGGAAGGAGAGAAATGTCCTGGGCTGAGGAAGGGACAAGAACAGATGTTAGAAAAGCAACTTCTCTTCCAAACTCTCAAGCACAGACTCAACACTCCATATAGGAGAAATAACGAAACAAGGGCAGCCCTGGGCTCCAGCCTGTGGCCTCCAGGAATGCCCTGAGGGAGTTTGGAGATTGCAGACTCCAATATCTGTACAAAGAACACATTTGAACACCTACCACATGCCAGGTATTTCTACACACATTATATCATTTAATCCTCTCAGCCACTGTGTGGAATACAAATACATGCTTATTTTCTCTGCAAGAAACTCAGACTGAGAGCTGAAATAATTTACTAAAAGCCCTGTTACAGATTTGGGACAGACCAAGATTTGGGCTCCTCTGACCCGTAGCCTCTGCTACGACACAGCTACAGGCAAGTCCACAGTTACCCTAAGTGAATCCTAGAGGCCACTTAAAGACATGCACATGTGGCCTAGAGAACCTTGCTACTCAAAGTGTGGTCCATGGACCAGCTGCATCACGTGTCCGGGAGCTGGTCAGAAATGCAGAATGAGGACCCGCGAAAACCCACCTGAATGAGAGACTGACCTTTAACAAGCCCCCTGGGTGATCTGTATGCACAAGGAAGTTTAGAAAATATTAATCTATGGGATATCATTTTAGACATTCAAAAATAACTTTTACTGTTAGAATAAATATAATGATAACAGTGATCATCATAATTGAGCTTAGCATTCTGATCCAACCACAGATTGCTGCACACTTCGAAAAATATCTTCTGAAAGGAAAAGCTCATAAACTGCTTTGCTTATCAGCCAATGGCTGACCCCAGCACCTCTGGCAGGACACAGTGTTCTGCTTGCCCAGTGAGATCAATATCACATTTCTGTTGGTTTAATTTATTTAGTTATCATTTCTAGCATATATTATGCAAAACCCCTCTCTTCTTCCTGCTTTCACTGGTTTATGAGATTTACTGACTTACCACATGGAGGCTTATGCAACAACTTGAATGGCTTGTCCCCCAAAGTCCCTTCTGCCCAGTGGTGGCTTTGGCTCCCTGCCCACATCCCACAGATGGGACAGCTCTGTGTCACCTCCGATTGTCTAGGCAGCTTTGGGATCCAGCACTGGCTCGGCCCTCACTGCTTTCCATTCTCTGAGGATTTTCTGGACTCAATGAAGGTCGGTCCTTTTCAGACCATCTTTCCCAACTTTGCTGGGCTTAGAGACTCATAAGAGAGAAGAGGCACCTGGCTCAGAATCGAGGCAGGAAATGCTGAGCAGAATCTTCACCCCATCTCTATGATTTGCAACAGCGTAGGTCAGCTGGTGGATCAGGACCAAGCATGGGATGGGCTCTGCCTCTTATTAGCTAGGTGGCATTGGGTAAATTACTTACCCACTTCAAGGTGGGGCTTTTGTTAGGAGATAGGTCTTCAAGGTGGAGCCCTCATGAATAAGATTCATGCCCTTAGAGGAAGAGACCCCAGAAAGCTTTCCTGCTCCTCCCACCTCGTGAGGACACAAGGAGAAGACAGCTGTTTGTAAACCAGGAAGCAGGTCCTCATCAGACACTGACTCTGCCAATGCCTTGATCTTGGACTTCCCAGTCTTCAGAACCACGAGACATAAATGTTTATTGTTTAAGCCGCTCAGTCTATGGTATTTCTGCTATAGCAGCCCAAGATAATTAAGCAAAGCCTGTCACATACAGATGCTCAATAAGAAGGAAATTGTATTTTGATTATAGAGCAAATCGTTCAGGTATGGAGTCCATAAAGGCCATGAATCTGTCAATTCTTAAAACAAAAAACAATTTAGCATGTTTTCCTGCATAAAATTCAATAAAGGATAACTGAAAAAATAAAAAGGTAAATGACTCCTTCAAACACTTAGCACGATTTCTTGTATATGACAGATGCAGTGGTTGGTGGCCCACTAGACAAATGCACCCATGAAATAGGTGTATATTTTTTATGGCCCACAAACTGAGAATGAATGTTACTATTGTTAAAGAATTGTTTATATATGCACATATATGTAACAGAGCCCATATATTGTCAAGAAATCCTAAAATATTATTTTTCTTTTGTATTTTTTGCTCACCTTGGTTTAGAGAATAATCATAAGAACAGCCCACCCATATTGCATGCACATATGTTAGGTGCTTTCATGAATAACCTTGTTTAGTCTTTGTAGTAACCTAGCAAGGTACCCATCATTGTCCCATTTTACAGATGAGGAAACTGAGCATAAATAACTTGAACAGGGTCCCAAAGCTCAGGACTGTCTAAGCCTGGAATGAGCGCCACTGCTCCAAACAAATTACTTTATTGTGGGTCTTCTGAATTGATTTGACAAATAGTCAAAACCAACAAACGGAAAATCCACAAATGCCAAGGCCCACTCAATACACAGAGGGAGATTGAAGCCCCGGCCTTGTCAGGGCGGCTAAAGTCAGGTGGGTCAGTGCAGGAGCAAAGAGCAGGGGGAGACCTGCTAACAGGTTGCTAGCCATTGGGGCTGCCATCGTGACAGGCCAGGCACATGCTGGGATGCTGGGTGAAGACAAATGGGGTGTGTGGAGTGGGCTTTGTGGATTACTTCCACAATTCCATTGATCTCAACTCAATTATATCAGTGGTAACAGCATCCCACCCATGTGCTAGGTAGGTGTGGTTCCAGGTGCTATCAGAATGCAAAAATAAGGAAGACCTACTCCCTGCCCTGCAAGGTCAAGCTGGTAGGTAGGGGACGGGCTGCAGGGATTGGGTCTATGCACAACAAGCTGGATTCAAGTGCAATAAAGGAAGCATAGGCAGGTCCACTGGTGTCTATTTTTTCTTTCATTCCTCCCTGGCTTTCTCCTTTCCTGTCTCCCTCCCTCCTTCCATCCTTCATCTCACTGATATTTCCTGAGCATGGTCACAAGCCAGGTGATGTACTTAGTATGAAAGAAAACACAAAGAGCAGCAGACCCATTCTCTAGCCTCACAAGCTTGGGAAGTGATGAGAAGAAGCACGGAGCAGAACTCCACAACGGCAAGGAAGAGGCGTGTGCAGGCATCAGGCAAGTTGGAGCAGCAGCAGTTGGGGAGATCCTCGAGCAGAGCTCATCAGGCACAGTCAAGAAGACTTTCCCAACAAGGTTCCATTTGATCTGTGTCTTAAAGCGGCACAGTCAGAGCGCATGCAAAGGTACTGAGGCAACAGCCAACTCTGTGCAGGGCCACGCAAATAGTTCTGCAGGTTATTCATTATATAAAGTGGGTGATAAAGAAGGGCTGAAATCCAGCCCACCCTTTTATGGCCAGATTGTGTGCTCTGCTGCAGCACTACACGTGCCCAAAGCAGGTGGGACTTTTCTTCTCCATAAAGGGCTGCCCGCTTCCCAAGCCGTGTGCCTGCAGGCTGCCCTACTCAGCAGGTACACCTGCTCCTAAATGCATAGGGACTTCATATAACCCAGCAAAGCCCTGACTGTCTGCCTGAGGATTTGGAGGGAGTCCTGTGGGGTTTGGGGAATTAAGGCATTTTCACATTTAAGGCTCAGAGAAAGACAAAGCAAATATTGGTCTCTGTCTTACAGATGAGGAGTCTGAGGCTTCCGGAGGCAAAGAGACTTGCTCAAGCCCACAGGACTTGTTAGTGGCACTACTCAGAGCAGAACTGACCAACCTTCACTCACGACAGTCTTCCCTCCAGGCCCTGCAGCTTCTGAGGGTGTTTCTAGAAACCCAGGAAATTGGACAAGGAGAGCTGGGTCCAGGGCTCTTCCCCCAGCTGCATAAACTGTGACGGGGCCACAGGACGGTGCTGTACCATCATGACTTCTTGGCAATTCAAATTCCCTGGGAGGGGGAGTTTCCCAAGTTCTTCATACATGGCCATCATATTATTTATGACCATACTCAACACAGGCCCAGTGAAAATATTAATAATAATAGCAGCAAGAGCAGCAGTCAGCTGAGGTAATTTGCTGGTCAACTTCTACGTTGCAGTGTAGTGCTGCATGTTGAGATCTTTTGCATCCTGCTGTACGTTAGGAACTGGAAGAAGAGAGAGTAGAAGGCAAGGGGGAAAGGGAAGAAAGAGAGACACTCACATTAAGAATTCCTACAATAGAGGAGGCTGGGGTGCTGGGAATGTCATATAATGTAATCGAGGTGGCATTTCTGTACCCAGAGGAAGACACGTGTGAAAGGCATTGAGCTCTGCACAAACCTTACAGCAGGTTTGTGCCTGCTGTATAAGTCACTCCAGACACAGAGGGGAAGGGCCCCTGGCATGTGCTTTTCTACCACAGGCCATTTTCACACATTGTCTGAGCCAGTCCTCATCGCACTCCTGCACGGAACGATGCAGGTTTACAGACAAGGCTCTCAGCTCTGCCATTGTCCATGCAAGCTCAGACTGTCTCCCAGAAACTCTGGTTCTTTACCTGAAAGTGGCTTGTGTTAAATTAGATTGCATGGAATCTTCTGCCAACAGTGGGTCACAGTGGAGGTGGGGCACATCAGCCTCTGTGGCCAACCCCCCTCCCCACTCCCTGCTGAGCGGTCTCATCCTGCTAACTGGTGTGGACACCATTGTCTGCCCATGAATCCAACAACAGGCTGGCTGTTGGAACAGCAGGGTGCATGCCATCCAGAGAGCGTTCATGTCCCACTTCTCCCCGTGCTGGCTGCTTCAGACTGAGAGCAGCTGGAGCACGTGGAAGGATGGATGGGCTCGTTCTTTCTGCTCCCTGTGAAATGTTTCCTTACAAACTTTGATTAAGCAGTCATGAGCCTATTAAAAACCCTAGCTGGAAGGAGGAGGCGGGCCCACTGTTTCCATGCTACTTGAAATAAGATTGCTCACTCTTAAACCTGGAAAACTGCTACTGTGTGTGTGTGTGTGTGTGTGAGAGAGAGAGAGAGACAGAGAGAGAGAGAGAGAGAGAGAGGCTGAGGGTGAGGAGAGAGAGAGAGAGATGAATGCAGAAAATGAACACCCCAAATTTCTTTTATCTTGGAGCCTGCCTCTTTGCTTTTTCTGCTGAGCTGTTCATCTGAGCAAAAGACATGGACAAACGTGTATGCATTAAAAATGCTCCTCAAGTGGCTAATTTGTGCAGGGGTTTGGAAGAACAGGCATGATAAGCCCAGAAATTAGGGCAGAGCTGTGTGTTATTCATAAGCATCAGTCCTGCCTTTCCCCACTTCAGCCTCATTGTGGATGCGAATGAAATGTTTGCTGAACTGAACTGAGCACAGAAAAGCCAAAAGGAAAAAAAAAAAAAAATCCTCCTCAACTGCGTTCTCCTGGAGATCAATCCAGGCAGGCACAGATGTAACCAAGTCAAATCCCAAGTCACCAAGTAATTGTTGAATTCCTGTCATGGCCCAGAAAATATTGTCTTCAGTTGGGTCCTTCTTTATTCAATGGGCATTTAGCTATTAAGTTCCTGCCTATGTGGAGAACCGTGCTAGGCTCTGGGGTGGTGACTAAGGGATAAAACCAGAAGGCTTGCCCTCAGATAGCTCTGGGAACGAACACATAACTTGATAAATATAGCATAGTGTGCTCACTCCCCAGGCATGTGCAGAGTGCGGAGAAGCAGCTCGGCTGGGGGCATTTGGAAGGCAGGCAGATAACGTTGCAAACTAATCTCAGTTGAAGTTCAAGAGTTCAGAAGAGGAAGAGGAAGAAAACAGTCATTGAAAAAACTCCTCTGTGTTCCTGGCACTGAAATTAGGGGTTATCCACACACTGCCCAGTTGCTCTTCCCAAGACCCTTGTAAAGGAAGGGGTTTTCCTCCTTTTTCAGGGAAGAACACAGAGGCTCAGAGAGGTGAAGATCAAGGTCATAGAAGTAGAATGCAGCAGATTTGGGTTTTGAATTGTAATTTTGCTGACCCAGGCCGAGGGGGCATAGGGTCGAAGGGCTTGGAGGGATTGGGGAGCAGCTGGGTATCACATCCTGCAAAGAGTTCACACTTTAGCCTGTATGCAAGATTGCAACTTGGCAGCCAGGGGCCAAATGTGGGTGGTGGTGAGTTTTCCAGAGTATTTGTAGAAGTCTGGAGCGAGAACTCTAGAACAGACATCTGGTCTGTGATCCTAGTTCCACCTCCTATCAGCTGTGTGATGTGGGGCAAGTAACCGAACTTCTCTGAGCCTCGTTTTCCTCATCTGTAAGATAGAGACATTCACGGCAGCACCTCTCTCCTGGGGCTGTGGGGAGGGTTGCGTGAGTTGTACATGTTGTCCCACGTTGAGCAGTGTCTGGAATATAAAAAGTACATAAAACACGCTAACCATCTGATTGGTTTCCAGCACCTAGCGTGGTCTCTGGCACCTAGTAGGTGTTTAATAAATGACAATTATACTTAGAATATCATATTTTACCAAAAATTAGCCAATATTTTAAATGCTTAGCTAACTTATTTTATAATAAGACAAAGAAGGGATGTATTTTTGATCTTCTGAAACCATCTCGAAGCAGGGGCATTTGTTTATAAATTGAGCATAAAAGCTTTTTTGACAGCTCAGGCATTAGGGAGGAAGGGGACTCACCTTCTTCACTCCACGTGAGCTTCCACTTCCAGATGTGCTGCAGGGCCCTCAGGGACTGACCAGCCATTTACAGACTGTTCCCTTAAAGTTTGTCATGTGGGGTCCTTCAGCAGCCAGCGTGGCGTTAGTCAAAAGTTTCTAACTCTGAAGTGCCACTTGAAAAGTATCCCACTGTTCCTGGGAAAGCTAGATTTTCTTTGGTCTCTACCACCAACTTATTATATGTCCCTTTCCTGTTCATGCTCTTATTTAATCTGTGTCATAGCTCACTTCATAAATGGAAAAATGGCAGAAATTAAATGACCCACCCAATTTACAGACAAGTAGCCTAAGATGCAACTGGAATGAGGAAAGTACACCAGACCGGGGACTCCTGGCCAGGTCTGGATGTCCAGAGGATTCTGCGCTGCATGGGGCAGGTATATCGGCCACCTGCCGCCACAGGGGCCCTCGACTCCACACAGCCTCTCCTGTCTCTGCACCCAGAGCTGCTTTTCCACCCCAGCTCTGCATGCGCTCAGCCCCTCCCACTGTGACAACCTGCTCAGGGGGTCAGTCTCTCTGCGGCTTCCAGGGTGAGAGAGCCTGTCGCCCAGCCACGGCCACAGATCAGTAGCCCGGGCAGTGCAGAAGAGTTACTGCCCCTGGGGCAAACCTGGGGCAGGTGGGAAGTGGGCACCAGTGGATACAATCTTCCCCCTTCCCATCCCACCCCCACAGTCTGTTCTGAGGTGCAGTGGCCCCTAAGTATCTAAAGGCAGTCCCAGGAAATACGACAATGAGTGGCGCTTGACTCCAAGTGGCGGCCAGGTCCGTAACACAACCTCAGATCTGTGATCTGTTCCCCTCCTTCCCTGCCTGCCTCCCCTTTTTTCTCCCTCCAGCTTCTCTGGGATCATTCTCCCCAGTAAAGTAGCAGCACATAGGGTTTTCATCAGCCTCCACTTTCCAAGCAAGCCAGGCTGACACAGCGAGAGTCAAAGAGACAGTAGCTTCTACTCTCATTAGTATTAATCAGGATGGCTAAAAGGAGGGAGGAAGAGAAGAAAGGGCAGGGGAGAGAAAGAATGAGACAGAGAAAGATTGTCTGTGGATGGATATTAAAGAAGCGTGATGAGTATCAGGGAGCTGAGAGCAGTTCAATGCACAGACTTTCCAACCAACAGCCCAGGTTTGCGTCCCTCTTTTAATAACTACAAGCCTGTAATTGAGCAAGTTACTCAACCTTCAGTTTCTTTATCTATAAAGTACAGATAATAATAACCCTAAATGTCTTAGGGTTTCTGCAAATATTAAATGTGCTAATATGTGTAAAACACCTAGAACCGTGTCTGGCACATTGCAAGCATTATCTATGTCTTTATTAAACACACAAATCAACACATGCCTCTCCTTGAATTTACATGCAGGAGCCTGAGGAAGTCAGTGAGTTTCTCTGGGCCACAGTTTCTTTATCAGTAAAATGAAAGATTTGATCTAATAACGTTTGAGTCTCTGAAAAGTTCTGACTCTTGATATTTTAAGGTGATCCCAGGCACTAACATGAATCCAGTACATTTGTGGCTCAATAATAGTCCTAAAATCTTATATAAATGTTCTCAATATTTATTATATTATGCCTTAACTAATCCTCATGAGAGCTCATGAGGTTGTGGTTGAGTTTGCCTGTGTTCCACAGGTGAGGAAAAAAGGCTCAGAGAGGGGACGTGTCTTGCCCATGGTTGCAGAGTGAACTGCAGGATGAGAATACAAACCTGGATGTGGTTAAGTGGAAAACCCTGCAGAACAGCCTTGTTCTACAGTCCACTAATGAAGTAGAACCGTAGATAGTTAAGCTTTGGTGTCGAAGATGTGAATAGTAAGGCTGGTTGCACTCTTGGCAATTTTTAGGTTATTGAATGAGTACTTTTCTGTGTACTTGTTAGGTCATAATAAAAAGGTTGACAATTGCTAAAGGGCCTGAGGCAGATGTTTGAGATGGGAAGGATTCATATTTGTGCTATGATATCAAGGTCTAAATAAAGAATGAAACAAACTCTGGAGGGAAAATACCATTTGGATTAGAATTCACGTGTTTGTTTCTCTGCATGCCAGACTGTATGTTAAATCTGGCACGTGGTGGACACACAGCCCAGGACTCCATGTGGCTTCCCCAGCAATTCTGCATAAATAAGTGGGTTTTTAGTAAGCTTTTTTCCTTTTTGAAAGATGCTATTTGTGTGTTGTCATAAAATACTTCATATTTTATTAAAGAAACAATTGCATAAAATAAACAATATATAGTTTCTTTTGTCACCTTCACAGATTAATAGCAATGGGAGAATTTCAGAGCCTTGACTTCCTCGGTAGGTTTGGAAGGGAGGAGTCTGTGAGGTCACAGGTGGGGAGGCCGAGGCAGAGAGCCACGCATCCATGCTGTCATCTCCCTCCCTGGGGTCTCATTTCTGTGACATCCAAACACATCTCTCCAGTCCAAGCTAATGGCATGTGCTGGGAGTTTGTTTTGACATTGTCACACTGTCCCCAGAAAGTGGCACTGATATGCTTTCCGTTCACCTTGGTATCACAGGACAGACACATTGCTCACAGGTGTCAGAATCATTTCATGTTGACACCAAACCTGGGCATCTGCAGATTTCAAGTAGCATGGTTGTGCTTCTGGGGAAGTCAGACAGCCCCTCACATCTTGGTGAGCAGACCACGAAAGCCCATCTATTTGGCCAAGATCACCTCTTCCTTTAAGGTCACGGTGGGCTTGCACTCAGGGACATGTGAAAATACAGGGGTGGATGGATTTGTTATTCTACTTAAATCACGTTCTTTTGAGCATCTTCTTAAGTCACTCGTGTTAGGCATTGGGGATCAGCTATGAAATAAAGAAGACAATCTGTGCCCTCATGAAACATCTGTTTAAGAGGAGATGCAAATTGTAAGCAAATAACAAAAACTCAAAAACAACGCACAAGGCTGGAATCTCATAACCTCTCTCCATTTTCTCATTTTCACTAAAGACGAATCGTAGTATGACCAATTTATTTGCAAGATAAATTTTAGTGTCATTATACATGCCCTGATTATTTGCATAAAGTGTAACAAGAATAACTAACCATATAAGTCTTTTTTTAAAATTGACTTTTTTTCATAAGGAATCTCAGGTTAGGCTTAAAAGCTTCTCCCCCATTCTTTAAAAACCTCTGTACCTCATTGAATAACTGAATCTTCATTTTCTGAGACCTCCCCTGTATACAAGTTAAAATAAATTTGTATAGCTTTTCTGTGAAAGAAAGGAAAAAGAAAGAGGGGAAGGAGAAATTGACACCAGCCATCAACCCAGCTGGGAAAATGCTCCAACAGCTGGGCCCAGGGAGGAAGAACACAGCAGAGAGGAAGATGCGGTCATGGAAACCAGTTCAGAAAATGTTGAGGACCATTGGCTCTGGGTCAGGGACTGGGCGGGCGGTCTGTTCTCAACAAGGTCAAATCTGATGAGTGCAAAAATGGGGTTATGCAAAAGGTGCAGTGGGCAGCAGAGGAAGCAATTCAACAACGTACCTGGAGAAGTTGGGGACTGTTTCCAGGGAAGGCAGCCTGTGAGCTGAGGCTTGAGGACAAGTGGGCATTGCCAGTGGGCCAAGATGACGAGGAGGGAAGGAAATACACAAGGTATGGAGGCATTGAGAGCATGGAAGGAGCAGCATGTGGCAGGAGTGCAGTCCTGCTGGAACATAAGTTCTGGTGGGAGGAAGAGAGAAGAGGAGTGGGGTTTGGGATGGGGAGTAGACAAGGGCAGTCCATGAGGTCTGCAAGGCATGGAGGTTGTCACTTTTATTTTGCAGGTGAGAGGGGATCATAGAAAAACATGTTAAATGGTTAAATACAATGTCTACGTAGTCCTGAGGTGGTAGTCACAGTGCTGTTGTTGTTACTGATCTTCTCATCCTCCTCCTCCCCCTCCTCCTTTCCCTCCTCCTCCTCTTTCTCCTCCTACCCCTTCTTCCCCCTCCTCCTTCTCCTTCCCCTCTTCTTCCTCCTTTCTTCTTCTTTCTCCTTTTTCCACTTCTTTTCAAATCGGCCCTTGTTGAATATATTGTAAAATAACGCGTTTGTTTCCTTGTTTTAATAAGAGGATCTCTTGTGACTACCACAGATCCTCCTTGGACATTGTCTGGAGTGTGAAGTCACTATTCTGCACATGACCCTGGTGGCCCAGGGCCACAGATGTCACTGGAGAAAGAAAGCAGAGCACACAAACCTGGAAGGGTCCCTTAGCATAACTGAAGCCAATGGGTTCTGAACCATGTTATTTGGGCACCCTCTGACCCGTGGAGGTGATCTTAATCTGTGGCAGTTCAAGGGAGGTCAAGGAGGCAGGACCAGGGCTTTTTCTTCCTAAACCGAGGAAATCTTCTTTGACACTGGTCTTGCTATGGCCAGAAAACTTTTCTTAGAAGGAAAAGAAACTAACCCTAGTTAAAAAGTAAGGGGGACATAGCTGGGCACAGTGGTGTATGCCTGTGGTCCCAGCCACTCGGGAGGCTGAGGCAGAGGATTCCTTGAGCCCAGGAGTTCAAGGCCAGCCTGGGCATCATAGCAAGACCCACTTCCTTAAAAAAAGTAAGAGAGACAGAAGGAACTCAATGGAAAGACATTTTTTCATTCACATAATTGAAAGAAAACCTCAGCAACTAGGTCTTAGCAATAATAACAGGGCCAGGAGTGATGTCTAGAGCCTGTAATCTCAGCTACTTGGGAGGCTGAGATGAGAGGATCACTTGAGGCCAGGAGTTAGAGACCAGCCTGAGCAAAATAGTGAGACCTTCTCTCTACGGAAAATAAAAATACATTTTAAAAATTTAAAAATATATTGTTATCTATGAGGGTAGCTTTTACACATAAAAATATAATATATGGTTGATTTTTAAAAATGTATTAATATGAGAATAATCAAATCCAGTTTTACTTAGGTCTTTGAATTCAATTTGAAAATCCATTTAAACCTGGACTACATTTTAACCATATTTTCAAGGAGTCTCTAATTCAATGTTGAAATAAACCTAGCTAACTTTAAACAATGAGTTCAGATAACAACTCAATTCATTAAATCTCCTCCAATGTTTAAACTGATATGACAAGCAGAAGTATTCAAACATCTGGTAAAATGTTAACCAAACTTACAGATAGAGGGACCTCAGGTTCTTTTAAACAATCAAACATGGTAATATTTTTTTAGTATTTTCTTTGATTTTTTTTCAGTGAAAAATTATGTCTAAATTAATACTCAATTATATTCTAAATTGCCATTATAAGGCTAATCTGTCTTCAATATGTTAAAAACTGTTTGTATTATTATACAGAGCTCAAATACAAACATATGGTGATTTCCCCACCAGTATTATGTCTGTGATTTACTTTCCTATCACTGTATATGATTCTAAATTTTCCCAGGGTTGAGAACACTAGAATAAACAAGTCATGTTTAACATCAACAGAAAGTTTCATGCTAAACTTGTGACTGGCCAGAACACAGTTTTTTCTTCATTATAGTTGGGCATGTGCAGTCTTTTTTCTAGTTACTATGGCAACAAGAAACTCCAAGTCTACGCTTTACAGACGGGGCTAGTTTTTGCATCCTTGGCCCTCATTTAGTGGTCAAATGCCTTTTACCCTGCAGTGTAGTCCCCGGAATACTAGTTCCCCTCAGTACATAGTCTTTATCCCATGATAAAGACTATGTTTACCAGCATGCTCTGCAGCTAGACAACTAGGAGTAGCCTGAGGATTAAGATGTAGCAGAAGTGTTGTGGGCAATCTGTAGGATATGTCCTTATAGGTAAAGGACATGCTCTTGTCTCTCTGAATGTTTGGAATAAAGATTTGATGGTTGGAGCTAGAGCAGCTGACTTTAACTATGAAGTCAACTTGGGGAAGGATGGTGTTTCTTTATTATTTACTATCGTGGAACAAAAAGGTCGATGAAGCCTAGGTCCCTGACACTGTTGAATGCCATAGCAACCTTGTCTATTGAGACTTATAAAAGGCAGGTGTTAACTTCTACCTGATTAAGCCACTGATATTTTGAGTTTTCTGCAGCAAAATCTGATTCTAATGCCTGCAGACACTATCAGATGATTTGCATAGGTGAAATTCTGAACACTTCCCCCCATGCCACACAGGACTCATCCGGTTAGCTACTTCACTGCTTGATAAAATTCAGCCTTCTCCCGATATCTGGCTATAGAACACATTCCTAACGTACCCCAATGGCTTAAACACTTTTACCTAATTGGCACCCAATATTAGTGGTAGGATATCACATCTCCTAAAACTGAGGCCATAGCTCCCAATATAACTTCAAGGTAGATTTAGCCGCCTCCAAAATCATTAAATACACATCATTAAATTCACAAAGCTTATATTATTTTATATTTTATATGAGTTTGCAGTTCAAAATATGTAAGTCAGCATCAAAATATTGAGCGACTCAATACACAAAAAAATAGCAATAGCTAACTTATTGGGCGCTGACTTTGTGCATGGCCCATTTACTATGTCACCTTATGTAACCTTCACAACAGTCCTGGAAAGTTCATCCTATCACTATCCCCATCCTAGAGACAAGAAAGCTGAAGCTAAATGTCCTGTGCAAGTTCACACAGGCAGCTCCATTCCAAGAACCAGTAAGTGATAGAAGTGCTCCCTCACTTCAGCATTCCCTGAATTAACTATCAAAAAAACAAAAAAAAAAAAAAAAAAAGGTCTGTTCCTTTAGTAATGAAAGTTAATCTATTAAACTGCCCAAAATCCACAGACATAATTTCTGGGTGGCTTTTTAATTTTTCAAAAACATACATAAATGTTATCTTCATTATTTTTAAATGTGGACTGTATATCCAAAATTGGAATATTTATGCTTGGTTTCAGCTGAGAAAAAATAATCTGCTCTCCTTTGCAAAAGCAAAGCAGGAAAAAAAAAAAAAAAGAGCAAACAAAATTTTTTTAAAAAGAATTACAGGGCTTTCCTCCCTGGAGAGATGCAGTTGACCTGGCAGAGCCATGATGTGTGGTGACTCCCAAACTACGTAATTTTCCATCCTCATTTATAAAACATTTGCAGATATGTTGACAAGTACAATACACATAAGAGAGCTGCTTAAATTAATAATGGCCACCATTTATGGAATGCTTACTAAGTATCTGGCACTGAGCTAGTCATTTTCTATATATAATCTTTCTTCTTAAAGTGATTCTGAGAGACAGGCATTGTGACGCCCATTTTGCAGATGAAAACCTGAAGACTCAGAAATGTCAATCACTGGCCCCACACATCTGGCGAGATGCTCAGGCACACGTGTGCGAGCCGAGAGCTGCCTGCTCTGTTGCTGCCTGCATCTGATCTCAGTTTCCTTCATCTGATCTCTCACTCAATTTCCCAGGTCAAAGTGCTGATTTTTAAATGTCTTCAAACCAAGACATACAGCATGTTTGGTCCCTGTGGAGCCCCACAATTTCTTTGCCAGAATGAAGGTGCTAACCTTGGATTAGATTTCAAATCCACTGCCTGAATGACTTTCCTCAGAGGTAAAATCAGAGAAAGACATCATAAAACAAAAGGTTCCAGTTACAAGGACCCTTGGAGATCACCTAAGCCCCTGTTTTCCATCCTGAGAACAGTTTGTCCAAATGGCAGCCCAAGCAGAAATGCACATGTCCAATTTAAGCCATTTTTGTTCACTGCTGTGCTCTGAGTGTATGTGTCCCTCCAAAATTCATATATCGGAACTTAAATCTAAGATAATGCGATCAAAAGATGGGGCCTTTGGGAGGTGGCTAGGACATGCGGGTGGAGGCCTCCTGGATGGAATTAGTGCTCTTATAAAAGGACTTGAGGGAATGAGCGTGTCCCTTTGTCCCTGTAAGGACACCTAGACAGCACCATCTATGAACCAGCAAGCAAGTCCTCACCACACACTGCATCTGCCAGTGCCTTGATCTTGGACTTTCCAGTATTCAGAACCATGAAAAATACATTTCTGTTGTTTATAAATTGTCCAGTCTAAGGTGTTTTTTTGTTACAGAAACAGAAGCAGACTAAATGTCCTTTCTCTATATTATCCCTTCTCATGACACCTTGTGCTTCTCCTTTGAAACCTTTCATGAGGATAATTAATCACTGATTCTGAAATTCCTGGCCTTCCCTCCTAGAATGTCAGCTCTCTGAGGGCAGCCACAGTGCCTATCTTGTATGCTGCTGTAGGCCCAATATGCAGCCCAGGAACCGGAATGCCGAAAACATTCAATGAATATTTGCTAAATTGATCCATGCAGATGGGTGTCCAATGTGGCACCCCTCATGTTCCATGGAGCCTAGTTTGAAAACACTGCTCTAACTCAAGCTCCTAAGTGTTCAGATGAGAAAAGTGGTGTCAGAAAGGGAGACTGTCAGAAGTCAGGGGACTGCAAAGTAGCAGAGCCAGGCCTTGAAGCCAGAACATCTTAGTGAAAAGATTGCCTTGACCCCTTGGGATTTATGCAAGTGACTAAGTGCTGACTTAGAGTCTCTAAGAGTGATCAGCCCAGCTCCTGCAGTCATATTGCAAAGGGACGTGTTTTAATAAGACAGATTCCTAGACCCCACTGCAGGTATACTGTCTTAGTCTGTTCAGGCTGCTCTAACAAAATACCTTAGACTAGGTAATTTACAAATAACAGAAATTTATTGCTCCGAGTTCTAGAGTCAGGGAATTCCAAAATCAACGTTCCAACCTATTTGGTGTCTGGCGAGAGCCCACTCTCTGTTTCACTGCAGGCGCCTTCTAGCTATGTCCTCACACAACAGAAGGGGCGAATGAGCTCCCTAGGGCCTTTTTTAGAAGGAAGTAATCCCATCCTGCCCTTATGATCTAAACACCTTCTAAAGGCCTCCCCTCTTAACACTATTGGGGATTAGGTTTAAACATATGAATTTGGAGGGGAGAGTGGCACAAACATTCAGACCATAGCACTTACTGATCAGAGTCTCTGGCAGAGGGACCAGGGGTTTATGTTTGGAATAAGACTCCTGAAGTCATTCCTGTGCATACTAAGGCTTGAGAAGCAGGACTAAGAGTTCCTTGTCTGTCTAAGGGTTCTAGGAGGTAACTGGAAGCTAAATCAACTGAAATCCTTCTCTTGCTTGGGCCAGATTAAAGAACCATTGACTTGGGGGGGTTACCAAATACTATCATTTTCTTGAATGAATTATTCATTCCATAAGACTTTACTGAGAATTGCCGTGTCCACAGGGCCCTCTTTTCATTTTCCATGGTATCCCCAGGTGAGCTCATCTACACCTGGCTTCCACCACCACCTGTTGGCTGTGAATCCAATCTGGCCCCACAATCCTGAAAACGTAACTGCCTGTGGCCGTATAGCTTTCTGAAACATGGCCACAGACCCTTTGAAGCAAAAGGCATGGGGTATAGTGAAGTCATACTACGTTACTTCTGGAGCTAAGTCATAAGAGGCATGTGGCTTCTACCTGGTTCCCTGGGGAGCCTCCCTCTCAGAATCTAGCCGCCGTGTTGCAAGAAGCCCAGGCCATGTGGTGAGGCCACACGGATGTGCTCCGGTGGGCAGTGCCTGCCGGGTCCAGCCTTCAGGTCAGCTCATCCCTCATCCTAGACACATGAGTGAAGATGCCTCTAGGTGACTCCAGCCCTCAGGCATTTGAGTTACCTTCAGCTTCATCTTCCCAGATAGGGTGGGGAAGACACAAGTCCTCTCTGCTGGGTACTATCCACGTTTCTGACCCACAGAGTCCACGATCATCATGGAATATCAGTTTTATGCCTCTAAATTTTGGGGTGGTTTTTTATGCAGCATTGGCAGCTGGCGTAATCTGAAACTGAATATTCCACAAAAACTGAAATGTGACAAATAAAGACAGTACTCATCTCCTCTCTTCCTTCCTGGGAGTTCCGAAATTGCCACCATCTACCCAGTGTCAGTTAGAGTTGTACTTGGGTTACAAGTAACAGAAGCCCTACATATGGTACCTTAAAGGAATAGGGATGAGCACTGTTGCATATTTTCTTTCATAAAATAAGAAATTTTGAGATGAGATGCTGCTGGCGTTGATTCCAGTGCTCCAGGATGCCTTCAGGGGCATCTTTTAACCTCATCTTTCTCATGCTGGGCTTGCTGTCCAAGATGGCTGCTGCCTCTCCAGATACCACATGTGTGTTAAAGAAAAAAAATAGTGAGGCTGGGAGTGGTGGCCCATGCCAATCCCAGCACTTTGGGATTTAAAGTTTTAAAAATTAGCTGGGCTTGGTAGTGTGTGTCTGCAGTCCTAGCCACTTGGGAGGCTGAGGTGGGAGGATCACTTGAGCCCAGGAGTTCAAGGCGGCAGTGAGCTATGATCAGGCCACTGCCCCCTAGCCTGGGTAACAGGGTAAGACTTTGTCTCTGGAAAAAACACGAAAAAAGTGGTTCTCATGCAGGAAAGTAGAAGATGGGTGCTAGGGACAGTATAACTAGCAATGACTCTCCAGCTCTGCTGGAAAACAGAAATAGGAGTTTTCCCTTCTCCCTCTGCCCCTAACAAATCATGGCTGTGTTCTATTTGTTCCACCTCTTCTGAAATTCATCCACCTCTTTCCAGGCTTCTGCTGCTTCCTTAGGTCAGAGCCCTGGCATGGATGATTGAAATCATAGTCTCATTGCTTCTAGTCTGGACAGCCCCTCCCCATCTACAAGGCTGCTAAGGGTCTGCTCAACATGCAAATCTGCCAATGCCCACCACGTAAAACTCTCCAAGAGCTTCTCATGGCTCTCAAAACAAAGCCCACACTCCACCTGGCCTCCCGGGTTCTGCCAGACTAGAGAATGCACCACACACATCCTGCTTGCACACCTAGGTCATGGTGAGAGTCCAGGAGTCATAATTCCGGAAGCTGACCCTCTAAGTGATCTCATCACACCTACTTGTTATCAGATCACAGCACTTCCCAAATCTGATGACATAACCAGAAATTTGTCCCCTGTCAAACTGTGGACTCCCTGAGGATGGCAGCTGCGTCGTGTCCACCTCCGCTTCCCCAGGACTTAGCACAGTATCTGGCACATAGTAGGTGCTCAACAAATTTTTGTTGAATGAATGGATGAAGGAAGGAAGGATAGCAGCTCTTCTTCTAGATCATTCCGTCTAATAGGAAATACAACTTAATAAGCATGTAACCACAAAGGTACAAAGTAATGACACATGAGAGACACATGAGGATTTTGTAAGTGGCAGGGCTGAGGGATGCACAGGGGACAATAGTGAAGGCTTCACTCAGCAGCATTTCTTCTACTCCCACTTGAGGGGAGGCGTACACATCAGACAAAAGGGACTCTGCTGGCGGAGACCCTTCTAGGAAACTAACAGCCCATATGCAAAGCCCGATGGTGGGTATTCTAGAAGGAATGGTGAGTCAATAGAACTGCTGTGTGTGGAACATAGGTGTAATAAGTATGGCAGAGCACTTTATTTTAATATTGGTTTGTCGGTTCAGTCCCCTATATATTGCCATTTCCTCCATTTCAAGCTTGAAGTCAGGCCCTGGATGTTTCCTGGTCTCAAGGACTGCTGCCTGAGGGAAAACTAGAAGTTGCCGATGGTCTGGCTTCTTGGAAATCAAACTTAAACCCACATACGTAGGAAAAGGGGACAGGAGTCTGCTCCTGAGAACATTAGACAGGAAAGGACAAAAAAGATCCCCAGGGTTGGACATCAGCTGAAGCTGTGGAATGTGGAAGCCACCACTCAAGGGCAGCCCTGTAAAGAGGGGTGGGCAGGTGGAGATGGGGTGTCCCTTGTGCAGTGGGTTGAAAAATTGATGGTCACTGGGAACTTCAGCGTGTGACTTTATTTAAAGATGGAGTCTTTGCACATGTAATTGGATCAATTAGTTAAGATGAGTTCAGATTGGATTGGGGGGAGCCCTAAATCCAATGACTGGTATTGTTCAAGGAGGGCGTGCACGCACACACAGCCGTGGGAAGAGGGAGGCAGGGATAGGAGTGCTGGGTCTGCAAGCCAAGGAATGCCAAGCATTGCCAGGTGCCACCATAAGCTAGGAGAGAGGCAGGGGACAGTTTCTCTCTGAGTGTCCCACAGGAATCAACTCCCTCGACACCTTTATTCCAGACTTCTGGTCTTGCGAACTGTGAGAGAATGAATTTCTGCTGTTTGTGGCCACCCACTTTGTAGTGATTTGTTATGGCTGCCCTAGGAAATGCATATATCTGGCACGTCTGGATGCTATGACAAGGACACTTAGGAGTCACGGTCCTTGTGGATCCTGCAGCCAAAGACAGTGAAAGGCACTGTGGAAGCAGTGAGGACTGCCAAGGGGGGGGGGGCTTCCTCACACCAGGCCCTGCATTAGCGCTCTGCACTTTTGGATACCTTGGGGGCTTCACCAGCCCAGCAAGATGGAGACCTATGCTGATTTCAAGAACATAACAACATGTAATTTAATCAGAGCTTCTGGTCTGAGTCATATCTGCTGATAAAGAGCTTGTGAAGAGGAATATTGGAAGAAAATAAGAGACACCACACACTGGGACTACATCAAGAAGGGCCTTACACACTAGACTCAAAAATTTGGACTTACTTTCCTAGGCAATGAGGAGCCATTAAAATCTTAGAGTTTTGAGCTTAGGAATGACTTGTGGCAAGGAGGGGGCTTCAGGAATCGGGCAGTAGTTATCAAGTGTTTGGCTGCAGGTAACAGAACTATCAACTAAAGTGGTATAAACAAAAGAATTTTATTGACTCATGAAACAGAACATCCCGACAGGCTTCAGGTATGGTGTGATCAAGACCCTGGATCTATTATAATACTTATCTTCAATTTGGCTTTCTTCACAGACACAAGATGCTTCCCAGAGAAACTGTATTAAAAATACTTTGTTGCTCATGTCCAGTTAGAAATGAACTTTCCAGGGCTTTACTCTTAAAAACTTTTTTCCAAGAAGACTCAAAAATATTTCTACCTTTATCTTGATGGTCCAAATAGGGATTAAACCTATTCATTCCTGAGCCAGTATCTGGCAAAGAGATTAGGGTGGTCATGATTGACTGAGACTGCTCAGCTGGCTTAGCATGGATATTGGGGCTAACACAGTCATGTGCAGATCAATGACTGAGATATATTCTGAGAAAGGTATCATTAGGAATTTCATTTTTATGCAAACATCATAATCATAGAGTCAACTGTGAAACAACCTTAGGTAGGTCCTGCAGGAAGTATTCCAGAAGAAGGCATCATTATTTTCAGAGATGACAGCTTCATGTATATTATTGTCCCTCAAGACCTTCCAGTGGAACAAGATGTGGAGGTGGAAGACAGTGATGTTGATAATCCTGACCCTGTGTGGGCCTAAGCTAATGAGTGTGTCTGCATCTTAGTTTTTAACAAAAAAGTTTGAAAGTTAAAAAATTAAATACAAAAATTTAAAAATAGAAAAAAAGCTGATAGAATAAGGATATAAAGAAAGAAAATATTTTTGCACAGCTGTACAATGTGTTTATAGTTTAAGCTAAGTGTTATTACAAAAGAGTAAAAAAATAAAAGTGTAAAAGTTGATAAAGTAAGGTTAAAGTAAGCTAAGGTTGATCTACTATTGAATAAAGAAAAATATTTTTTTATAAATTTAGTGTAGCCTAAGGGTACAGTATTTATGAAGTCTGCCGTAGTGTCCTAGGTCTTCACATTCACTGGCCACTCACTCTCTGAGCAACTCCAGTCCTGTAAGCTCCATTCATGTAAGTGCCCTATATAGGTGTACCATTTTTAAAAAATTTTATACTGTATTTTTAGTGTACTTTTTCTATGTTTAGATGCACAAATACCATTGCGTTGCAATTGCCTACAGTATTCAGTAGAGTCACATGCTGCACAAGTTTGCAGCCTAGGGGCAGTAGGCTAGACCACATAGCCCAGGTGTGCAGTAGGCTGTACCATCCAGGTTTGTGTAAGCACACTCTGTGATGTTTGCACAAAGACCAAATTGCCTAAATGACACATTTCTCAGAACCTAGCCCCGTTGTTAAGTGAAGCATGACTGTAGGTACACGTTGGTTGGCTTGGCTGGTTTCTTTTTTCCATCAGAAATGTGCTTGTAAGCAGATAATACACCATGGACGTTCCTTTCTATTAATGAAAACCTCTCGGTGTTGAGGTCCACGTAAGAAGCTTGTTAAAGTCTGCAAAATCTGCTAAGCACTTCACTGAGAATTTTCTTGGGGCTCTTCATTTCCTTCTGCAGTTTCTTTTTCTCTTGCCTCTTCTTCAGGTCCACATTCCTATTCCAGTTCCAACAACTCTGCATGAGTCGGTTCCTCAGGCAGCATCTCTGGGAGCTCCTTCAGGTCCTCCTCACCCACGCCCAGGCTGAAGTTGTTTGTCATCTCAGCCACAGCTGTGTTGATCTTTGTAACATTCTCATCCTTAGCACATCCTTTGAAATCATGGACGAACCTCTTGAGTGTCTTCTTCTCGATGCCGTTCATACACTCCTCCGTGACATCACAGCAAGTCCAAGCAAGGTTCCTGATGCCGTCATAAATGTTGTCATTCTTCCAGAATTGCATCAGTGTCTTCTCAGTGTTTCCGTTGGTTGCAGCAATAGCCTGGTCCTCCTCAGGTCATAGGCCTTAAAAGCTGCTATAACTGCTGGTTGGACCGAAGAGGTGATGTTTGGAGGGAGAAACACCACTCTGATACTGGGATGAAGATCTCCAATAAAACGAGATGTGCAGAAGCGTTATCAACAATAAGCAAACTCTTGAAAGGGGTGTTACTCTCCAAACAGTACTTCTCCATGGCACTGGCAGAGCAATTCAGGAGGGCATTTTGGAAGAGGGGTGGGGTCATCCCCGACTTCTTACTGTTCCTGTGGTGCACTGGCAGTGTGTGGTCCTCATAGGCTTGCAGGCGCTGGAGTTCTCACCGTGCCCGATCGCAAAGAGTTTCAATCTGTAGCCTGCAGCATTGCCCCCAAACAAGACTGTTAACCTGTCCTTAAAAGCCTTGAAACCTGGCACTGAACTGGCCTCCTTAGGGATGAAAGTCCTTTCAGGCATGCGTTTCCAGAATAGGGAGGTTTTATTCATATTGAAAATTCGCTCTGGCAAGTAATTTTTCCTCTGTAACTAAAGATTCTTTAGTGGCCTTCACATCAGCACTCACAGACTCTTCACTCACTTTCACATTATATGATGAAAAACAACCCTTGAATTTGTTTAAGCTGCTCAGAGCTAGCAGTACATTCAACATCATAGTTGGATCTGGTCTTTTCTTGCCACATTTCAAACTTTTTGCTTTGGCCCTGATCATCATGGTGCTAAGAGGAATACACGTCCCTGTCTGGTCTTTATTCCAGGCCATTAGAAGTTCCTCCATCTCTGACATAGCTCCTTCTCAAATTTCTATACGTCTCTTGCCTTCAGTGAAGCAGATCCTTTCAGCTTTGTCCTTTTTTGAGCTCTTAGCTATGGTGGAGTGGGACCTGCCTGCCCAGTGTGCAATAACCACGGCTGGTTTTCCACCTTTGTAGTCCTCGGTAATTTTTAATTTAGTTTGCAGCTCAGTCATCTGAAGTGGCCTCTCGCTGGCAACGTGGGCTGTGGATTTTGCATGCTTAGGGGCCATGAGGAACAGAACAACACAAGATTAAATCAAGCACAAGGGGAAATGATGCAATCAAGACATGGGTAAACAGGAGATGTATGAGGCTGCTGCTGGTGTCATACGGGATACTGTTTTACAGTAAACTAACTCCTGGCCTCAAGCAATCCTCCCTTCTGGGCCTCCCAAAGTGCTGGGGTTACAGGCATGAACCACCACACCCGGCCACGCCCCGTTATAATCTTATGGGATCACTGTTACACATGTCATCCATCTTTAACGAAAACATCCTATGTGGCACACGACTGTATGTGTAATAGTGTAGATTGTATGGGTTCTGCTAAACAGTTCTGCTAACTCCAGTGCCGACTAAGATTCTCACAGTTGAGGGGGCTTAAGGGCCATGTCTACTATATTCCTTCAAATGCAAAATTTCCTGGAAGGCTCTCCCTCTACACAGTCGCCTGTGGAGGAGTCTCATATTGCCTGGGAAGTCTATTCAGAGTTGGCTCGGTGACCCATGACCCTGTGGATGAGGCCAGTCAATCAGATTCCTCTCCTGGAAAAATTAAAACACCAAGTGGATCAACAGTAGGAAGTGAAACTAAAAGGGCTGTTTCCACAGTTGTCAGGATATAAAGAGGCTGGAGCCACAGACATGAAGAAAACTTTAGGGTAGACTCCAGGATTTAACAGAGGAAGCCTGTGGGCGGGGATAGAATGGGGTCGGGGAGAGTGTGTGTAAGTATGGGGGGAGGAGAAAGAGAGACATAGACATGGGCTGTCTCTCTCATTTCTAGCTTCCGTGTTTGGCTCTGGTCTGCACATCCCTAAATTAAACAGCTTTTTTCTAAGGAAATTTGACGAGTTCCTCACAATCTCAAGAGCTCTAAGTAAAACACTGTTCAAAACACAAAACACCACATGCCCAGCACCTCTGAACTTGTCTCTGACAAGGAAGGCAGCCCTTTCATTTTCTGCACAATCACTGAAATGGGATCAGAACCCATTAGGATCTTTCCACTCTGCTGTGCCAAGAAAAGGGGTAGAAAAAGGATGAAATCAATTTCCTTAACCATCGTTACTAAGAGCTTTGCCGGTGCTCTGAAAACATGGGAGGTGGCGGTGAGCACTAAATCAATGTCAGCCCTCCCGGGGGACCCACCGTGCAGACACTCCCAGTAATGACTACTACCCGTTGTTCTCTGGCAGGGCATGTTGGGAGGCGAACTTGGGGTGACAAAGAGGAATGCATGCACACACCTCTGACACATAGTCCCAGATCTGGGCTCTGGGAACAATCTTTGAACCAGGCTGGGGTGGCAAGAGTGCTGCTTGCATGAAATGTTGCAAATCCAGGAAAAAAAGGGAGAGGGAGAGAGGCAGTCCATGATACCTGGGAAGAAACACGTGACAGAAAGGAAATGGAGCTTGGAGAAAAGGCCTTACCTGGGTTAACCCATCAAAAACTGGAAAAAGATATATCTGATATACAATCTTTTATATAGATAAGTGGATGACTTATGCATGTTTCACCAGTGCCACTTACTAAGGAATTTCCATGTCACTATGGAGTCATCCAGGGGAATTGCCAAAAACCTACAGTGGAAACTGAACTGCTTTTGGTCCTTGGCTGCAAAGTGCAACAGCTGGATGACCTGGGGCTATTTAGCTTGCCTAATCTGATCCTCTTTCCACAGAATCTACTGGGATAGATCTACAGTGGCATATTAGCATAGCATTTTCTATTTTTAAAAGTACTTTCTCATACATTATTTTATTTGACCCATGCAATAAACAACACTTCTTTTATCAATTCATACAGTAACTCTTTATTGAGCATCTACTACGTAATCAGCAGCACGACAGGTGCTGCAGTCAGCAGAACACAATGCATTCCCTACCCACAGCAAGCTTAGAGGCAAATCAAGAGGCAGTCACTGGATACATAATCACGTATATCAACGGGGCACCGCAGTTGGTTGTCCCTAGGAGAACAGCGGGATGATGACTCTTATATTTCAGACGATGAGGTGGGCTTGGATGATGCTCCGAGCCACACCTCCAGGTGCTAGAAGCTCAAGTGGTCCAGGTTAGAAGGTTCCCCTTAATGGAAGATGTGGAGGCTGGAAAGGGCAGTAGCTGATGCTGTTAGAACTCTCTGCTCCCCTCCTCCCTCACATACAAGCATCTGGGTAAGGCCAGGTGCAGTGAACACAATGACCCAGAGTTTCAGAAAGAGCAAAGCCCACCAGATGCTTCCAGGCAGGCCAAACAGTAACAAAAACCAACAGGGTCAGGCAAGAGGTCTCAGAGCTGGTCATGAAACACTCAAAACTTTTCTCTCTTCCTCCTGGAGGGCAGGAAACTTAGCCAGGCTGCAGGCCCCCCCACCAAAGGCAGATCAATATGCTTTTTGTTTTATTGTTTCATTCTGGCTTTTTTCCCCTCCTGACATGTGTTTTGCAAGTCTCCATTCCTCTTTTCCTTCCCTTTCTAGTAGTTAATTTTCTCATTCTCTCTTCTCCCCCTTTTAAAAATCGGTTTCTCTTCTACTTCTCTGAATATCTCTCCTTTTCTCTCCCAAGTCCCTGAAATCTTCCCCTAGTCTCTAGGGTAGGCCACCTTCCTCCAGGAGGCAGGGACCTGGCGCTGAGAAGCCCACCATTTGCACAGCTAACTTTGCACACTGACTGTATGCTAAACAGGTCTAAAGGTTCTATGGGTATGAATTCACTTAATCATCACAACAACCTTGGCAGACAGGCACTAGGCCCTTTCTCACAGATGAGGAAACTGAGGCACAAAGCTACCAAAGAGATTCGGTAACCAGCCCAAGATCACACACCCATTGGGTGTAACCCAGAAACCTGATCCTGCCGGCCATGGTCTGAATCCCTCCACTACAGCGACCCCGGAGAATGCATGGCCAGGGAGCGCTCCAGCCGCTCCACTGCAAGAGGCTGAGCTCTCAGACTGTAGCAATGGGAGCTGGAAGGGCGCACTGACCCCGCAGGCCATGCTGTGCCTTTTTCCTCTCAACACAGAAAAGTTGCGAAAGAGGCAGTTCCAGTAAGGAGCTAAGAGCAACCAGATTGACACGACTTGTGTACAGCGTTCAGCATCCAAGACCTGCACTCTGCCGTGCAGCAAAGTCAAATCTCCACCGCCTCTGCGTTCGCTCTACAAGAGGGAGGACTAAATAACTGCAAACCCCCAGCCCCAGCCCGCCTTGGGGCCAGCCCTGGCTCCGACCGCGCCGCAGCCTCTGCATCTGGGAAGAAAACACAGCGGCGGACACGCGAGCCAGGGCAAGAGCTGGGCCAGGGCCGGGGCTGGCCGCGGTGCCCAGCTCTTCGGCTCCGAACAGCGGAACCAGCCTCAGGAGTCCTCGAGCCCGGCCACTCTCCTCCTTTCCCCCTCCCTAAATCCCACCTCGAGTCCCGCGCCCTCGGAGCAAGTCGCGGGCTCTGCCTGGTCGCCAGCAGAGGCATCGGCCCTTTCTCGCCACCGCGCCCCCGACTCGGGCTGTTTTGGGCACCGCCACGTCCTCTCGGTGCGTGCCCGTCTTCTCCTTCCTGTGGCTGACCCCAGGGGCCCTCGGGCCGCCCGGGCCCTCTTCCTTAACCTTGCCAGCTTGCAGCGGAGGTCCAGGCGTGAGGAGGCACGGAGCTGTTCCTGCAGAGCTGCTCTCGGGGCGGCGATCCGATCCCCGCGCCGCCACTGCCGCCGCCGGCGTCACCCTGGCCCGGCCCCAGCCGAGCCCGCTGCGGTCCACGTGGCTCGGCGGAGCTACATGCTGCTGGCAGGAAGCCCCAAGCTAGGGGAAAGCCGAGCCCCGGCGGGGGGAGGAGGCGGGGAGCGCGGGCCCGGGGGCGGGCGTTGGGCGGAGGAAGGGGAGGGCCGCGCGGTGGAGGCGTCCGCCGGCTCCGGCGCGCCCCGGCTCCGGGCCCTGGCCTGCCAGGGAAGGCGGCCCCTCCCCGGTCGCCCCGCCTCCTGCTCCCGTTACACCCGGGGGAAGGTGTTCCCGAGACCGCTCCCATCCTCACCCCGCCTCCCGCTTCCCCGGCTCCAACCTCCGCCGGCGGAGCCCACTATGCCAGACAGTTTCGACACTTTGCAAAGACAAAGAGCCCTAGACCGGAGGGAGGAGGCAGAGGAGGAAGAAGAGGAGAGAGAGAAGGAAGAGGCGATGTGAGCTAGGAAGGGAGCGAGGGTGAGGAACACCCCCTCTGGATTCTCCTCCGACCCCCCTCATGCCCAAATCCCGGAAACTCCAGCGTGTCCCCAGCCGCGGTGAGTGCGAGCGCGGAGCCGAACCCTGCTGGGGTGCGCGGGGGGCTGCGTCCGCCGGAGTTGGGGCCGGGCAGTTTCGGGTGTGTTCTCCAGTGGAGTGGTGGCTGTCCGGACCCGGGAACAGAGGGATAGGGAGGGAACTAGGAGGGTGTGACAGTGGAGGTGAGACTGAGGACCCCAGGCGCCAGAGGGAAAGACACACGTAGGGAGACCCCTTCCCTAGCCAGGCGACCACCGGTTCTGTGGGAGCGGAAGAAGGTCGGGGAAGAGGTTCGAGCTGGGGGTCTTCAGCCTTTAACTGGGGAGCTGCCTGGAGCTCAGCGGGGAGCCTACGCCGCGTCTGGGCAGCGGTTACCCGAGAGGCCCCAGTGACATTGCACCCAGCACCAGGCTGGGTCTCCCCGGTAGTGGGAGGAGACCCCGCTGGTCGGCGCGGCTTAGGCGCTCTCGAACGGAGTCGGGGTCACTGGCTGGAAGGAACACTGCGGAGGCCGCTGATGATCCCGACCAGCGGTCGTGGGACGGTATCCGGATCTAGTCTCCCAATCCGCTGCGAGCAGGCGCAGACCCGGGTAGTGGCTATCGGCCCCGGGGACGCCTCCAGCCCGCGCTGCTCCGGATCCGCGGAGAAGTTGGCGCCTGGGTTGGGGCGGCTGGACGCGGCGCGGTGGGGATTGGGGGATTCGGGTGGGTAAAGGGGAGCACCGAGGGGAGTGGTGTCAGTGGCGACTCGAAACTCCGAGTCCGCCCCAGTCCCGTTAGGCGCCGCAGCTGCAGAGAAATAATCTGACAAAAGTTAGCAACTTGTCTGCGTCTCTCGCGTGTGTGACCTGCACGGGACAGGGCCGCCCCTTCTGGGAGCGCGCAGGGGCGGGCAGCTGTTACACTGGGCAAGGTGCCCTGGTAGGGGGTACAGCTAGTTTGGAATCGGGACGGTGGCGCAACTTTCAGCTCCTCCTTTCTCTGAGCGTGACCTTGCGGGAGGAAGCGCGGCTGAATTTGAGATGGGGTTGAGGCTGCGCTTGAGCTTGGCACAGAGACGCCCAGACGCTCCTTCGCCTTGCCTTGCGGCCGAGTCCCTGTCCGGACCGTCCGGGTTCTGTCCGTCTGTGGGAGCCTTGAGTCTCTCCTTCCTCCGGCCCTGCCTGGAGCGGGGCTTTGTGGTGCGATCCGCTAGGGGACACGTGCGCACCTGAAGCGGGCAAAGGGTGGGGGCTGGGCAGGTCACTGCGTCTTCTGGACCTGGCGAGTCCGCCGAGGGAGAGAGCCGTGACCCTGGGGTCAGGGACTAACTCGCCGGCCGCATCTGGCGTTTGCCTGGCTTTCACAGGTGTGTTGGGAACACTGGCCTCACCCCGACTTGACTTATCCCTGTCGCGGGTCCCCAGGCCCGGCGAATTTGTGACTATATGGTTCCTCAGGGAGACAGCCAGCGCCCACCCCCGCTTTGCGGCTGGGTGTGTGTGGTGAGGGGGAGAGATGGGCGGAGGGGGAAACGGGATGAGCGGGGAACGAGGCTGTTCAGACGTCGCCACTGCTCCTGGCACGTAGTAGGTGCCAACGCCGTGTTCCTTGCCCAGGCGTTAAGACGGAAGGTGTTGGCAGGGCCAGAACGCCCCCTTTTCCCCTTCCCCTTTTTGCTGCTGAATTCAAATTTATCTACTCGGTCAAGCCCTTTCGGCTTCTGGACGTGCCTTGAGCACCTACTACGCGTCGCTCTCTTTCTGTCGTGTTGCTAGAAGCTGCGGGGGCAGCCCCCCTGGTTTTCTTTCCCGGGTGCTGCCCGAGAGCGCCCCGAGGCTCGAAAAGGCAAGGCGCACTGCCCCCTGCTGGCTGCTTTGGAAACTGCCGCGTGACTGCGTGGCGGGGAAGGGGCGCCTGGTGCCTCGTGTCACCCAGTGCGCCTCCTGACACCTCCCCTTCCTGCCCCAAACACCGTGGCCCAGGCTGTTTTCTGAAATCCCGTTGGTGGCTGAGACTGACCAGAGTTCACCATTTCATTCCTTCTGCTTCCAGCCAAATCTGGGTGCGGAGTGGGGTCTCTTCCAGTCTCCCATCATCTGTCTCAATCCCTCCGACTTTGGCCGTGAGACTTAACCTCTCGGTTTCTCAGTTTCCATGTCTGCTAAATGGGGCCATGACTACTATCTCCAAAATATGTTCTGCAGAATAGAAAATTCTCACTATAATACATATAATTATGTGACTGTGAGTGTGGGATATATAGGTCCACATATATATGTGGATGTATGTCTGTACCCGTATACCTTCACTTCAGGTCTGAAAGGAAGGTGTTCCATCATACAGTTTTTGCTGAGTAAATAGATGAAAGAATGAATAGAGAGCTCCTTTCCCTACCTTTCAGAAATCCCACAAGCCCTGAAATTTGCTGTCCCTGCATTTTGCTGGGTTTGCATTTGCTGTATAGGTGGTGCGATTGGGCAAGCCTGGGATGGGTGATTGACCAGGATCTTCCCTGACCTCTGACCTCCCTGGCTGTAGAACCTCACCAGGGTGAGAGCGAAAAACAGGAAGTGTTGGGGGAAGTGATAGCAGAGGGTTTCTTTAGAAGATGTGCATTCTGCACTTCCTAGCTCTGCAGCAGCAGGCAGAAGCTAACTTCTAAGCAGCATTCTTGTGAACTGCAGACAGGGCTGTGTTCCGATGTGGAGGCTCAGGCTGGCCACTGCCCCGGCTGGGCTCACCAGTATTCCTCCTGATGTTTGGGGACCTCCACAGAGTTGGCTGTCACTGATACAGGGAGCCCTTGGCCCTCCTGCTCTGGGGGAATGGAGTCATCTGTGGGCTTGGATTCAGGGCCTGGATCTCTTCTCCTGCTCCTCACCAAGCAGCCCCCCAAGCCAGGACACTGCCCTAATAGCAAGCGGTTGGCAGTCCCCCAGGATGGGGCCTCTTGGATATGTGACTCTTTGAACATCCTGGTTAGTTAACCTTGCTTGGCTTGAGTCAGTTCCTGTCTAAAGGGTTGCTGACTCAAAGGATTTGTGTTTGGACAGGGCTTTGCCACATAGGATCTAAACCTTAACCCTCACCCCAAGTCCCCTCCCACACCACAAAAAGCAACCAGGAGAGCAAAAAATAAAAGCCCCCAGTCATCTTGTAAAGGCTTCCCAGTGAGTCTTGTATGCATGTGTGCACACTCCACAGTCTGGTGGAAGAGCTCGCTTGGTCACAGAGCATTCTAGAATAAGGCTTACATGCAGCTTTGTTCAGTGGTGTAGCCTGTGCGCAGACTTCACCACATCCCCCGGCAGACTGAGGGTCTGAGAGGTTTTTTATGCTGTATTTTGCTCACAGGAGCCCAGACCAGCGCCCGAGAGAGGCTGCATTCGAGTCCCAGTGGCAATGCTAAATTAATTTGCAGCTTGGCACCCTGCTATTCCAGGCTCTGAGTCTCAGTTTCACTCTGCAAAATGAGAGGCTTTGGAGTTCTGACAGTCGCCTTGGGTCCATTAAAGCTTTTCTTTGTGAGGACAGCTCCCCCCAACCCCCATTTACGTTTGCTCGAGTCAGCCCTACCCTCAAAACCCTCCTGGCATTAGACAGCCCTGATGGGGGGAGGCGGGACTGTCTACTAACCCGTGCCCAGGGCATCTTCCCTCTCCCTCCCAGAGCGGGACAGGGCCATTGGGAGCCCCCACTCACTTGGCAAAGTCATTTTTAGCACTTGTAGATTTTGAAAGATGGCCCAAGAGTTTCAGATTCTGAGGTCTGAAACCTGGCAGAGCCGAGGTGACATCTCTGGGGACTCCCAAATGATGCATATTGCAGAGAGGGACCATGGTGACCTTGCCAGGGCCTGTTTTGTTCCCATCTACAAGCTGAAAATGACCATAGAAATAACTTTGTTCAACCCTCTCACTTCAGTGCAAAAATACTGAGGCTCAGAGGGGAAGCCACCAGACTGTAAAGTCCAGGTTATTTGGTTTTGTTGTTGGTGGTGGTGGTTGGATTGTTTTGATTTCAGTTGAGCCTGAAATGACGTTCCAGGGCACCAGGCAAGGTGCTGACATACAGAGAGGGAAGAATGCATGGTCCTTGTCTCTTGTTGTCCCAGAGATTGCAGTGTCCTAGGGAGGGGCATGGGACACACAGTGTGTGGCCTATAGAAATATGTATGTGCTGAAAGAGGATAGGCAAGTTTCCCTCCACCTTGAGGGACTCACAAAAGGATTCACTGACAAAGCCTTAGGTTTCTGGTGTCCTCTAGAGATGAGTTAGGCTGCAGGAGAGCAAAATTCATCTGATATCAAAGTGTCTTGCACACCCTTGATTGGCAAGAAAAGTAGAGTAAAATAAAATAACAGATTGGCCACAAACCTTTTCTGCACGGTTCTGAAGAGGTGAGGGAACAGGGCATTTTAGAGGCTTAGTGCTTTGACCACTTTCCTTCCTGATCTCTGGTTTGTTTGGGTGGGAAAATTGTTGCCTCCCAGCCAGCCTGCAGGTCCTTACGATAGGTGAGCCTCCAAGCATTATAGTGATTGTGTATAGTGGCTGCTTTGCATTTGCTTTAAGAAATAAAACCTAATGCTTTCTTTTTGTGCTTGTCCTGACACTTTATCTCAGATTTCAATAGCTGATGCAGGAGGGTGGAGTTAAATGGCATGGCAGGCAGGGATGGGAGAAAGTGCCCAGGTTTCCAGGGGGACGCTACTGCTGGCCAGCTGTGTGAGCTCTGGGGTGCATGTGGGTGATCACCCCTGGGAGGCAGGGGCCCTGAGAGGGTTAAAGGAGAGGAGGAGGCTTGGGAGAGTTGTGCACACAGGAGTCCCGGAGCTCCGCATTCCAGCTGCATAAGTCTGTTTATAAGAGAAAGTGACTGATTGCTTGGAGCACTCCAAGAACAGAGCCTGTGTGGAATGAAGAAGTTGATTGAGGTTGGAAAGTTTTGGAAAGCTCATGGAAACATGAGGAGGCTGATTTTAATATAAAATGGTTTGTTAATGACCCCCCTGGAAGAAACAAGGCCTGTATTGGAATAGCATGCTTCTCTCATTCCTATGGGTTGTATAAAACTTTTACTTGCTTTTTCCCTAGGGTAGGACACGGAATTACTAGCTAGCCAGGGCCATGGCCTAAGAAGCTGCCCTAAGTGCTATTTCCAGGAGCAGGGACATGAAGTGCCCAGCACTGTGAGGCCAGGTGACCTTGACAGAGCCTTTCCTGTGTGGCCTCACTGGTCTGCACGGTGGGACTTGCGACAAAGTTCAAGGTCCCTGGAGTGGACTCAGTCTGCTGTGGTTAACAGCCTGCGACTACTATTTGAGAGGGCCTGGTGTCAGGACGTTGCCCAGAGCCAGGGGGATTAGGCAGGGAAAACCCTGACCTGGGACTCAGAACTCCTGGGTCCTGGCCCTGGTCTCGTCCTATCTGCTCCTGGCCGTGGACCTGGGTGCATCATTTAACCTCTTTGATCCTCCATGTCCTCAACTAGGAGATAGCAAAATAAATTCCCACTCTGCCTCTATCACAGGAGACCTGGGAGGAGCCCACAGAATGAGGCATGTGAACATGCCTTGTTGATAATAATTTTAGTAGCATTTATTTTTTTATTAAGTATTTAGTGTATGTCCAGCAGTGACAAGTATTTTAAACCACTTACCATTCTGGGTTCCAGCAGGAAACATTGAATGGAGAGTTTAATGAAAGGGTGTGTGTCCAGAGATGGGAGCAGCGTTTAGGGAGATCAGCGAGAAATGCCACAGTACTTGGGCCCTGTGACCGCCACTGGGAGGAGAGGTGCTGGGAGGAATGGGCTGGGTGGGGGAGGCAGGCATCTCCGTAGGAGTTGACAGAAGCTTCTGGAAGAGAGACCACAACTCAGCCTGGCAGGGGAGGAACCAGGAGGATGAACCTGCCACCTTGCCCTGGTCTGGCCTTTTCTGCACAATCCAGCACCACCAAGAACTGAACCTGCCCAGCAGCCACGGCCAGGAGCTCCTTGATGGAGTCCCCCAGGACAGGGCAGGGGGAGGAGTCACATACACTGTGGGTCTCATTTGCTTCTGCAATAGCTATGGGTGGGGGTGAGGAGGGAGTGGCAGGGTACAAGATTCCCAGGGGAGAAGCCCCAGAAACTGGAGGGTAACTCCCTAGGTAACCCCCTAGCCTAAGGCCACACAGCCGGTGGAAGCCTAAATTTTAGCTCTTAGTGCTCTTTCGTCCCTAGTAAAATAAATCCGTGTAAGATATTATTAATAACTTTAAATTGTTATCAGTAGGATCTTAATGAGAAGCATAATAACGTAAGTATTAAGGTTTGCCTGGGTGTCAGTGGAGGTTTATTACTTATTACCCAGTGGTCGAATTACTTACCTTTTCTTTGTCTCAATTTCCTCTTTTGTCATGAGGATAGTCTTTGTACAGTTGATGTGAAAAATAAGTTTATTCATTAAGGAATTTAGTAGAGATCCTGGCATGTAAGTCTCTTAACAAGTGTTAGCTTTTATTCCTGAGAAGGTTGAGATTCAGACAAGGTGGTATGGGGGTGGGTTGTGCACAAAGATGGCCTTTTAGCCTATTCAGTATTCAAATGATATTATTTGAACATTCGTGTGTTAAAAGTTTCTTTCCTCCAGTTATTCTGGGGATTTGGGGATCATTACTTCTGACTCTGTGTATTCTTTTTTTCTTTCTCCTCTAAAATATGTGAAAGTGTCAAAGGACAAAATTACAACAAATGTAAAGATCTCAATAGGCTTTCTTGTGATGCTTGAATCAGGCAACGCTTCATTCCATAAACTGAAGTAGGTGTTCCAGTGACCTGAGCAGAGGAGGTTGGCTTTACAGACAGAGACGGCTAGGGAATCAGAAGCAAAGAACCAGAGTGTGTTAGTTACTTTTAGAAAGAACAATAGACAAATAGCTGATTAGTTAACATCAGCTTACTTCAGAAGGCTACCTTTTTTTTGTGAGGATTAAAGCAGAAGGAACCTTATCATCCTGCCGATTGAAGATTTAATCTGGCCTTTGGGAAATTGGCTGTTTCCTCTCTCCTAATTTCTTGGAAGTCAGATAACAACTGAGTTTGGGTTTGGTGACTCAGAACATTAGCATGGGTGACTCCATCTTGCTTGTTAGTTTCATCTTTTGGGCCTACTGCAGAACTTACTTCCAAAACAGTGGCCTTCTATAATTTTTATTTAACAAAGCTTACCTAACCAGCTAGATTCTGAAGCCCTTCAGGGAATATAAAATGGGAATTAAAAATTACTTACAATAATTCAGAAAAGTTGAGAAGAAAAGAACATTACTTCCAAGTTATTTGACAGAATTAAAAAGGGTGTTGCAAATGACTTTTGAAAAGTCTACATTTGGGTGTGAAAAGAAAGTACTTTCTCTGAGTTTCATTACCTACATTTAAAAAAATGAAACCCAAATAGATAGCACTGTAATAGATTTTGCTATGTTAAAAAAACAAAAAATCCATTTGAAGCCACAGTGAAGTAAGAGACAGGAATGGCCAAAAATTCCCTTCATGCATATTTACTTAGCAGAGAGTTCTTGAGAAAAACCCAACTGAAAAAACCCAACCAAAGCAAACCCAGCTACTTCTCTAACTGAGAGGGTAGAATGACTTCAAAATATTGTTTCATGCTCAAAAAGCCTAAAACAACTCCACATGAAAGACAAAAATCCATCTAATTTGGACATTCACCTTTTTAGAAATAAAAGGCTCAGTAGAAAAAAAGAAAAGGAAAAAAAAAAACAACTTTTTCTTAGATTCCTAGAAGACTGGACTGGAGCCCCAAATAAATCCCATGAATTTCTTTGGCCAAGTAATGAAGGGACTCGGTCCTCCCCTTTCTCTCCCTTTAGTCTGCGGGAGCCCTAATAAGGCCAGAGAACTCCCAGGGGTCCACAGTCAATCAACCGACAGTGTTCACAGACATCAGCTGCCACAGCCCGACCTGATGTGGCCTTTGGTTCAGTTTATCTGTGTGCTAGACTGGGATGCGGGTCTTCCTTATTTTGCAGATAAAGAGGTGGATTCAGAGGTGGAAGTGACTTACCAAGGTCACACGGGCTGTGCACCCAGGTCTTCTGCGTGCCTGAAATTACCGTCATACTCCATGGGTCACTTTTGGGCCAGGAATAAGCCCACACTTTGAACAGCCTAGCAGTTCCATCACCTGTCGTCCTTAGTTTGCACCTTCAGAGCCCCCACCACCCTTCCCACTGTGAACTGTACAGATGGGGAACAAAGCTCAGTGAAGTGACCTGCTCGACACTAGGTCAGGTGGCTGGAAGACGGCAGATCAAGGCCTCTAAGCCACCCGCTCATCCCCAGCCCCCGGCACCTTGCTGTCTCCACCTCACCTCCATGCTCCCCCTCTCCATCTGGTTGACCCTGAGAACAGTGGCAGAAAACCATAGATCTAGGTCTCACCTTCCTAATCAGATCCTAGAGTCCGCTTTTGGAGTCAAAACTTTATCATTACAATAACATAACATGACATAACATAACATAACATAACACAAATCCCCATTTACAGTTCATGTAAATCAGTTACAGATGAACTGAAACCAGAAAGAGATTTGGCCAAGGGCCAGTTTAAGCTTTAGGAAGTCCGAGACCTCCCTCAGTGCCCGTGAGACTTGGGTGCTGGGGTGGCCCATGCAGGTAGCGGAGGGCTCTATGGTGAGACCCAAGTGTAGGTGCCTCATGGTGGAGCCTCCAGAAAGGAGCTGTCAACTAATAACTCGGAGATATGTTGCACGTAAATCCTTTTCTCACCAGGGTGATAGTCAACAGCAAGACACAACAGCCAGAGAAGAGGAAAAAAACCTGCAGACAGTCTGGGAACAGGGAATCTTGCTTGCGCATTTTTAGGGGGTAAACTGGTTAACTGGCAGCGGGAGAGGCTGCTCTGGGAAAACCTTGAATAAGGTTTCAAAGAAGGTAATTTCAGTTGGTGAGTTTTCCAGAAGGCATTAAGAGTTAACTGTGCAGTGTGCATGAGAGGTTGTCCAGGTTCCGTCTTTGCAGGGCCTGCCGTGGCATTCCCGCTGTGGCCAGGCCAGGCTGCACGCTTTCCCTCATCCCTAGTCTGTACAGCAGCAATGCAAAGTGTGTGTTTTTACTTTTTTTCTAATCCCATTTTATAGATGTGGAACCTGAGACTCAGGGAGATTAAGTCACTTAACCAAGGTCACATAGCTAGAAAGTGGCAGAACCGGAATTCTTAAGTACCCCATTTCTGTCCAAAATGGCACACTGGGTGACTGTGCCCTCCCACGTCCTCTAGTGGCTGTGGATCCTGATCTCTAACATCCTTTTTGGCAGCAAGGCCTTGGTTTTCTCCACTTGCTGCTTCCCAAGTTTTCGTACTGGCAGCTTCATTCTCCCAAAGGCTGGGGTTCCAAGTTTTCTCCCTAATTCACCATTTCTGGCTGGCTCTGTGGCTTTCTTTATTCTGTTAAAGCCTGGCTTGAATTTTCTTTAAAGTGGCTAAATGTGTCATAATTTATCACACAACAATAGATAATATACATGAAATGCAAATATTTTTCCTAAGTTATAAATTGTCATGCTGATGGGTGTGCAGTGGTATCTCAGTGTGTTTTTTTCACTGGTGCATGATAATCGTACATATTTATGGGGTCCACAGTGAGTTTCAGTGCATACAATGCATCGTGATCAAATGAGGGTAATTGGCATATCTATCACCTGAAAGATTCATCATTTGTTTGTGTTGGGAACATTCAAAATCCTCTCTGCTAACTATTTGAAAATGTATTATAAATTATCGTTAACTGTAGTCACCCCGCAGTGTTATAGAATGCGAGAACTCATTCCTCCTACCTGGCTGTAATTTTTGTATCCTTTAAACAGTCCCTCCCCACCCCGTCTCCACATGGATCCACGCGTTGCTGATTGCAAGCACTCATCCTTTGGCTTGTAAGTATAAATTGAATTCAGAGAGCCCCACTGCGCCTGGGGATTGAGGAAGGAAGGTGAGCCACTTTGAGCTTGCAGGGGGCTGGAGACAAGCCTGAGTGGGAAGGCTGAGTACAGAGTTTGTAATCAGGCACGTAAACTTAGCCAGCTCCCAATCTAGATGGGTGCTTCTTGGGGGCAACCTGCTTCAAGTAAAACGAACAGCAAAACTCGCAGTTGCAACATAGGAAAATTCCCTTTTAATAACATCCTCACAGTGGAGAGAAAGGTTTGTTGTTCTTATTACTTGAAAACACTGTTAATCCTACCACCTGGTGGAGAGTTTGATGAATAAAGACAGTTGCTTAGGAAACATATTAGCTGCCACAAACAAGAATGTCTTTGTGGGGTGTATTATTGCTTGTTTCCAAAGCATAATCTTACATTTTAAAATTCAGTCTTTTGGCAAAAAAGGGAATTAAAATGAAGGGGAGACACGAGGCAGACAGTACAGTTGTTCTTTCTTCTACCACCTGATAGAAATTTCAAATGAAAAACACACCTTTCAACATGGGTTGAAGAATTGGTTCCAGCCTAAGGCCTGCTGTTGCTTTTCTGTCGCTACCTGTGACATGGAACAAACTGAGCTAAGCAAACATGATCCTTGAACTGCAGCAGGTGCTCGATTAACGTTGTTGATAGGTTCTTGGAAACTGCAACTTTAAACGAAATGATGTACACGGACCTGAGTTCGCCATAGGCTAATTGATAGAAACAAGAGTTAAGTTCCTCTGGCGAACTGCTGGTCATAAAAACATCACCAAACTTCTAAATAAAGGAAAACACCTCTAATATTAAATATCAAAATGTATGAGCCATCCATACATTTAAGAAAGATCAATAACAACAAGTAAGATAATTATTTACCCAGTTATTCCAGTTCAGAATCAAGGGTGGCAGAGCCGACCCTGGCAGCTCCGGGCACACGGTGGGAACCAGCCCCGGACAGGACACCGTTCCATCCCAGAACACACTCACACACACACCCTCCCTCACTCAGAAGGGGGCCGTGTAGACACACCAGTTCACCAAACGTGCATGTCTTTGGACGGGGGAGGAAACTGGAGGACCCAGAGAAACCCCACGAAGACGTGGGGAGAATGTACCAACTCCACACAGTGACCCTGGCTAGGAGTTGATTTTCTTTCCTCATCAACATTATAATGAACCGATGTTGAATGAAATGATGTTGTTCAAGGACCTGTTGTGTAGGATTTTATAAATTGAACTGATGTCTATACCAAGCCAAACATCCAAACAAGGAGAACAAAATATACTGGCCTTGGAGACAGCTTTGAATATTGGAATACCTGCCCCTGGGATGGAGTAAATGAGGTTTTCTCTTTTTCTCTGAGCCATGGTGTCACATACTGTGACCGTTATTTGGGGCAGGGGGCGGGGTACAGTATGTCTAGTTATACAGGTTGCACATTTAGACGGGGTGAAACAAAGAATTGTAAAATCTTAGCATTTGCAGAGAGCCGTAGCAGTGCCCTTGTTCAACCTTCTCCTGCTCCAAGACTTCAATTATTCATCTACTGAGTCATTCATTGATTCATTGATTCCCTCAATAAAAGCACTGGCTCTGCCACTTCCTAGCTCTGTGACCTTGAGGAATTTGCCCAACCTCTCTGTACCTTCCTTTCCTCATCCATAAATGTGGATAATAATAGCACCTACTTCCCAGGAGGTTCAAAATGAGCCTTAAATGGGTTCGTACTGGGAAAGCATTTGGGACAATGCTTGCTAAATATATGCTGTGGGTAACATGTCATCATCATCACCTTCAACAGTCTCCCTCTGGCTCAGCTCCCTGGAGCAGTGTTTTCCTCACTGAGACTATACCCTGTGGTCATCCTGCACCTGCTGGGTCACTCCCAGTGATAGGAAGCTCCCTGCCCCACACAGTGACCTCTGGGCCACTCTGTGGATGAGAAAGCTCTTCCTCATACAGAGCTTCCAACCAGAGAGAGCTTCTGGAGGAGGAGGCGGGGAGGGGCTCTCTGGAGCTATCTGAATTTAAGGCTGGGAAATCTGGGCTTATGAAGCTAGGGTGTGGTCTCTGGATATTAGAGGCAGATGAGACATACCTAAGATGTCAGCCATAAAAGGATCCCCAAGACCTCGGCACCTTATTTTATAGCTAAGAAGACAGCTCAGACCAGGCCTGTCTGGTGCGACTCTTCAGCCCATCAGCGGTGCGGTGCAACGTGGCCAAGGCCTGCTTTCACCACTGGGCTCTCTTGTGGTCTTGGGCAGCTCAGGGTGCCCCAGAGGGCAGCCTCCTGTGCCGTTCTGCACACCAGAGCAGGCAGCAGGGGCAGCCACAGACTGCGGGTGCCGTCCCTACCAGGACCCCGCTGCGCCGGGGCCTGTCCCGCTGTTGTTTACGGCTCCCAGTCTCCTCTGGACCTCACTCTGAGCAAGTCTGTGTTGGTTTGTGTGAATTCTGGCATCCGCCTGCCGCCTTTTCCTTCCTGAGTTTCTGCCCAGCAAATACAATGTACTGGTCACTGTAGACTCATTTAACCTTCTAAACTTGGCTGTGAGCTCATTATCATTATCAGTGTTTTTACAGCTCACCGAGGTTGGCCACTGCCCTAAGTTCTTCACGTTGGGGTTGCTGAGTTGGGGGGCCTGTTACACACCCCTTTCCGCCACATCACAGTGTATCCCTCTAACACACACAGGTCAACAAAAGGTTCAGGGACCCAGTGTGTCTGGTCTCACTGCCTGCATCGCAGGACCTCTTCCAGCCTCCCTCCCGCCACCCTCCACTTTGTTCCCCAGGATCAGATAAAAGGCCAAAGAATAAAGTCCCCCCTTCACCGAGCCATATTTCAAAGGGCTATAAATAGGACAGTTAGTGCTGGTGCTCTGGGTCACATTCACCAGGGATAGACTTTGTATGATGTCAGCCCTGTCCTTGGGCCTGCGGTTTATATGGTCAGTAGACACTTTCTTTTCTCCCTCTCTTTCTTCCTCCCTCCCTCGCTTCCTTCCTTCCTTCTTCCCTCCCTCCCTTTCTTCCTTCTTCCCCTCATCCACAAAATCTTGTTCAAAAGTCCATAGTTACACCTTCTTAATTAGCTGAGGTTGTGTGGAACACAAATACATCTGCATCTCACGTTCCTCCCAGACCTGAGAAAGGGGCAGGATTCTGGGCAGACACAGCAGCGCCCATCTCACCCCTCTGCACCCACTCTCAGGTGCCAAGGGGGCACCTCCTGTGCAGGAGGCCAAGGCTACGAGGAGGAGACAGGCTCCTCACCCTTGATGAGCTGTGGGATCCAGGGCAAGTGACTGCCACGTCCCAGCCTAGTGTCACCACTTGTGCTCTGGGGATAGCACCACCCGTCTTTCTGGGTTGAGAGTTGCATACATAAAACAGGGGCTGGTTGGGAAAAGCCTCAGAGAAGAGACAGCCTTCAAGCTGGAATTGGGGACGCAGTGGGACCTTCTGACAGTGGCAGTGAGGGTGGAGGGGGACCCCCCTGGAGGAACCCATCAGCTGAGCCAGGCACCTTCCCACTCATGTGACTGGAGGAAGGGATAGAAGGAAAGAAAAGGTCGTGGCCCCGCCGTGGTGGGGCCCGAATGGTCTGTATTCTTTCAGTGACGAGGTGCAATCAGGTTTATTTTCCTTCATGCGGGATGGGATTTCATCAGATCCATGACATTTTAGAAAAACCATTGTGGCCCAAGTTCACAGTAGATAGGAGGGGAGGACTGATTGACGATCCAGGTGGGAGTTACCGTGAGCCACATTTGGAGTGTTTGCTCCCCTGTGGGACTGGTGACTTCCTCTCTGGGGTGTGAGAACAGATGGCACTAGAGCGCTGAGAAACTAGACCTGGAAAGTGACTGGGACAGTTGCAGCCTGACGGCCGGGGGAACTAGGGAGCCATTGATGACAATAGGGAGCACAGCAACAGAGGTGCTCACCAGGGAGCTGTGCTGCCGCTCCCATTACAGACCTTCTGTATTTGGGATGGGAGGAGAGGAACTTCTAAAGCTTAGCCAGGCCGAGGTGGGTGACGAGAAGCCACAGCAGAGGCACAAGGCTCAGTTCAATTCCGGCAAGGCTCGAGCCATCCCCTGCAGGAGGTGGCCTGCTCCCTGCACAGGCAGCACGTGACAGCCAGAAAAGTCCCTCCCGTGGCATTGCCTTCCCAGCTCCCGGAGCCAAGTAGAGAAACACAAGTCAATGGGCTTGGGCCAGCACTTGGGAGGATAGTCGTTCCATTAAAGCTTCTCAAGTCTGAATGGGGCCAGTGGTGGCAGGAGGCAGGACGAGGAGGAGGAGGTAATGGAACAGGAGAAGGTTCCCTGTTCACTCACACTGAGCAGGTCACGGGCACTAGATGTGGTCCCGACTTTCTCCTTGGCATCGCTGGCCCCTCCAGAAGGGCCCCCTCTCCTCTGGTCCATCTGTAGTTCCTGCTCTCCAGCCTTCAGTCCCTCTGCCTGCCTCCTCCTCTACCTCTTACCGTCAAGTGCAGAATTTTGGAACACCATTGGGAGGGTAGAGGAGTGGATCCAACCTCACCTCTGCAGTGTAGACATGTCTCAGTCGTGTCCTACACTGCAAAGGGACACAGGGTCAGGGCAGCCTGAGAGCACATGCATCCAGGGGTCTTCTTGAGTAGCCTGGTGACTTGGGGCAGGCGATCATGTACTCTGAAAAATGGGTCTAGAATTTAACTCACGCTTAAATTTTGGAAAGGCGCCTGGCACTTAGTAGGAGCCAACAACGAGCTGTCCTGCTCCTTGAGGGCAGAGATCCTCGCCTGAGAGTTGAGTGCATCTTACGATTCATGGGGCTCTGCTCCGGTGGAGTCTGGAGAAGCCGTAAGGCCCCAGACGCCCCCCTGCACTCTTCTCTCTGTGTCCCTTGCTCCTCACCCCTTTGCTCACTGGATCCTTCCAGACCCCTCTATGGGAACTCTCAGCTGTCCCCTTGGAAAACCAACTCCCAATGTGTGTTGCAGACTTTGTTCTAGGAACCCAGCTCTAGGAGCTAGGGCTGTGGGCCAGCCCTGGTTAGCCCTAAGGTAGGGCCCTGATGGTGGCGCAGGATGCCTGCGGACCTCTGGGTTGCATGACCTAATCACAGCCAATGTTCCCGAGCGTGCTGCACTCTACGGTAATGATAACAGAAAGGACACACTCGTACCATGTCTTGATAGGCACACCAAGCACTGTTCTGAGCACCCGTGTGCATTATTTAGTTCATTCTCACAACCCCACGAGGTCAGGGACGTTCAACATTCCCATCCCCAAGCGAGAACACTGAGCTACTGAGTGATTACACACCTTGTCTGAGACTCGCAGTCAGGCGAGGGCACAGCCATGATTATGGTTGCCCCTTATGAACAGCAGGTGGAGTGAAGCACTCCTTCTTCCCCTCTTTCTTCCTCTTCTTCGTGACTATCATCATCATCATTTCACAGATGAGAAAACCAAAACGTCAAGAGGCACAAGGTCAAGGCTGGTGAGGCGGAAGCTGGGATCTCAGGGTTTGGACACTGGGGTGTAGATTCCCACCCTGTTGTCTCAGTTCTGCTCACATGTGGGTGCTGCCTGGCCACCTGGATCTGCTCACTGCCGCTGTGGTGCTAACAGCTGGTGACAGCAGGGTTGGCAGAGCAGGGAGGACTTCTTATGCAGGGTGGGGGTCATGAACTGGGGTACATGAGGGATTGGATGGGGTACACGTCAAGGTCGCCTCAATCCCAGCGCTGTCTCTGCATTTGCACTTAGGAGGCAGCTTAGTGTGAACCTTCTGAGCACAAACGTTGGGATATTGTGTTCAAGACAGACCTGGCTTTGAGTCTCATCTCTGCCGATTTCTAGCTGTGTGGACTTAGGCAAATTACTCTTTCAGAGCCTCAATTTCCATGTCTGAGAAATGGTGAAACTACCAAGGTCAGAGGAGTGCTGTGAAGACTGAGTAAAGTCATGCACATGAAGTGCTCTGCACAGTGTCAGCCTCGTCCCTGCTCAACCCGTGGTAGCTATTGATGATAACGTCTCTCCCAGCAAAGCACCTCGGCGTTTAGCCTTCAAATTCAGAAATCCACTTTCTTAGGAGGAATCTGATGGGTTGAGCCGCTTTCAGAGAGAGAGGTTACAAGAGAGAACAGCTTTCCCAGACCAACAAACACACGTGTGTGCCCTGCCCCAAGTTCTGTTCACGTTCAGTTCCAGCCCAGCCGGGCTGGCCTCCTCAGCCCCAGGTCTCCAGGGAGGGATGAGCAGTAGTGTCTGAACGGGGCCATCCTCTGAGCTTCTCCGCTCGGTTTCCTCACACCCTCCGCGTTAGCCATATCATTCCTGGTTCCTGCACCTAGATGTCTGCCCCTAAACCCGACTGTCAACACGAAGCCCTGCCGGCCGCCCTGCTGTGGGCATTGCAGCACTCACACCAGGCTGGGTTTGCTAGGTCCTCGCTCAGCTTCTGTGTCTGCCCTTCTACCCTCCCACTTCTGGGTCACCTGTCTCCTTTGGAAACCCATCTGGCCAGACAAGTCTCAGTCTTGATCTCATTCTCCATGAGCATCATGTTCCGGACGGGAATTCAGGTTACAAAGCCATCCTCTAGCACATTTACGATCTTCCACTGGATACAGAGTGGCATGATTCCTTGCTTGTGAGCCTGCGTCCCACTCCCCGTATGGTGGGCTTTTTGAGGGCAGAGCCTGAGAGTATATTGTTGTCCCCACCAGGGCAGAGCACAGTGCTTGGCACAGCCCAGGCTAAGGCTCCGGAAATGCTGATGCGAAGTAAACTGTGTTGGTTCCAGACTCTAGAATCAAGTCAGGAATTAGTTTATAATTCAGGCTTCAATCTTTGCCAGTCATGTGACCTTGAGCAACTTACTTAATGTCCTCAAGCCCCCATTTACTTATCTTCAAGGTGATGAAAATACTAGTACATACATCCAGGAACCATTGTGAGGATTAACTGAGCTTTTGAGTACAAAGGGCTTAGTTTAGTAAAGTGCTAGTAAGCGCCTAAAAATGTTACGTGCTATTACTACTGCTAGTTTTGCTTTATTATTATCAATGTGATTTCATGTTGTTTTTTATTCGCTTGTTTTTCAGCACCACCCTGCAAAGTGTAATTGAAGCAGATACAGTTTCCATTTTACCAGTGAGTAAAGTGAGACTCAGAGAAAGGCTGTTTTTTGTAACCTCACACAGCTGGACTTGTCCAGCCTTCCCTGCAGGTGTACCTAGAAGCACGCTGTGCTGTTTTGGGACATGACATGCCCACGGTCCTCAGGAAAGATTTCTATAATTTAAAAATGCAGCCATGGTATTCAGCCAGACCCAGTGTTAACAATTATTCAGATGATCGTTTTTCACTTGGAGGAGAAAAGCTATGATCTGTTACGCAAACTGGCTCTTCGCCTCCAGGAGTGATGTCAAGTTTTACTTCCATTTCGCTGCTCTACCCCGAGAAGACACAAAATTGGAGAACAAAATCTCTTATGAGATTTATTGTATTATTAATGTATTGTGCAGTAGAAAGGAACCTCAGAAGGCACATTGGGGCTGTGAATGGTGGCTGCACTAACAGGGACAGAGAAGGAAGGAATTATGGATCCTGAACAGGAAAAATAAGTGTATAACTGTGACTTGTTTGACTGGAATGTGTCCTAATCTGTGCTCTAGCTGGAGCTGGTAGACATTTTTCTTGCCTCTGAGTCTCCTGGCTTAAGCCCAGCAGTTCCCTGCTTGGGTCCTGCATTGGTGCTAGGGGCTGCCAGTCGGGTGGACAGAAATGTTGGGATGAGTGGCTGGGGTAGGATGAGAGGAGGTCAGCTTGGTTGTGGGACCACTGAACCCAGGGTCTAGGGCCCTTGGCCCATGGTCCAGCTGTGCGGCTGTCCAGCTGTCTAGTGGAGGAGCCACTTCTCTAGGCCTTGTTTTCCTTAGCTGTGATCTTGGTGAGTCACATGAGCTTTTTTTCCTGAGCCTCCCCAAACGGGGACTATGTCTGATTTGTCTTTCTTGCGTGGCGCATGTGCATGAGCACACTGCACAGATACTTCGGTGGTGAGAGTTTAGCTGTTTTTAATTGGAATCGGTCTTGGAAGGGTTGGGGAAGTGGAGAACCAGTGTAGAAAGAAGCATGACAACAGAGCATGGGTGAGAAGACAGCTTCAACATGGCATTGCAGGAGAGGTTGCCAGCATCATGTTAAGACCAAAAAGCAAGGGGCATCTAAGTAGCACCAGGCTGTCCTAGGATTGTCGGTAGAAAGGCAGTGGCGTAAATGCCTTCCCTGTGTGTTTAACGCCCCTGTGCTATAGTCCAGAGGCTGAGAAACCACGGCTGCGGCAGGCAGCCACATGGGGGGCGGGGATCTATTGTTTAAGATAAGCCCCCAGATTGCAAGCCCCCCAATTAGGGATTGGAATCCAACACAACGGCCAACTTATTTTTTAAAGCCAACTCAAGACCAGGGAAAGAATTGGTTTAGGATTATGTATTGCCCCAAGAAGAAGAGTCTTAGGCTTTAATTGAAGACCACAGGTGGCTGCAGGTTCCAGGCTATGGAGTTGTACATCTGAGGCTCAGCTGAGAGCCTGTCTCCATGTTTAGTTTAATTCATAGATTTCCCCCTTATGTCTTACAGTGTGGAGCAATTGCAATATGTATATCCCTGCATGTACATACATACATGCAAGTTTTTTGTGATGGTTATCAACTATTTAGTGAGATGTAGCATGCATAAGGCTCAAACTTGATTATAGGCTCCTGCTAAGTTTATAAATCAGCCTCATCCCAACTGATGCTCTGAGATTCATCTGCTTGTTCATTCATTCATTCATTCATTGATTCACCAGTCATCATTTAGTGCCTGCTGTATTCATACAATAGCCACTGGAGGTGAGGCTGGGGACATCTAACGATAAGTAAAACACAGCCCCCCTTCCCCACCCCTGAGAGGTTTGGTCTAGAGAGAGCACCTGACAGTAGGATTCAGGTGATGCCTAGTGTTTAATAAGTTCTTGCTAAACGAAAGGATGGATGAGTAAACGCATGAATGAAGCCATAGGCACCCCAAGGGAGGGCCCTAAACCCAACTTTGGATGGGGGTGTGTCAAAGAAAACTTCTTAGAAGTGTGATACCTGAATTGTTTGGGTCACTCTCTCATTCAAGAAATAGCAATTGACTTTCTCCCACGTGCCAAATGGTGTGCTGGGCTGCGCTGACGAAGGGGTAAGCAGGGTAGATGTGCCCTCGATGACGGGAGGGAGGAAGGCCTGAGTTACAATTTACAAGGATCCCACTGGCTACTGCTAAGAGAAGGGGGTGGCTCTGGAGGAGGAGGTAATAGCAAGACCAGTTAGGAGGCTGTGGCAGTGAGCACCTGCCTTAATTCTCATTTCGGACAATGGGCTAAAAAGGACGATTTTGCTTCCTATAGCTTTCCGTTCCCAGCCCCTGAGCCCTAACTGCTCAGACTCTGGCCACTTTTGTGTCTCCTCTATGTAAACATCCTGCCCCCATCAGCAGGCGCCAAATAGAATCTGTTTATAGTCAACAGCACACATGGTTTCCAGAGCCAGACAGACGCAGACCTTTAAATAACTCTGGGCTCAGAGTTATTTAGTCAGTCACTAAATCCCGTTGATTTTACCTCTCAAATAGCTCTTGAATCTCCCATTCTGCCTTTTGCCCAAGGCCCTGCCTTCTGGCCCTCATTATCTTTGGACGGTCACCAACATGTTTGGCAGAAGCTCAGCCCTTTCTTCCTAACAAGCAAGCTTATCATTTTTCCAGGGTTGTAAAGATACCTTGGTGATTGTATCAGTTAGCTTTATCTGCATAACAGACAGCCCCATCTTAGGGCTTTAAAACAGCAAGCATTTATTATTCTTCCTGACTCTGTGGGCTAGTGGGCATTTCTTCTGGTCTTATTGGGGCTTGGCTGGGGCTGGCTTGCCTATGATGGCCCCACCTACAAGCCTGCGGCTGGGATGCCTCTCTCCAGGTGGTTTCTCCTCTTGTAGGAGGTTAGCTCAGGCCTGTTACTGTGGCTGTAGAATGACTCTCAGCACCAGAGGGGAACTTCTAGGCAGAAGCACTTTGTAAGTCTTTATTTTTGCCACATTTGCATGTTGTGTCATTGGGCAAAGTAAGTCACATGGCCAAGCTCAGATTCAAAGGGTGGAGAAATAGACTCCGCCTCCTGTTGGAAGGGCAGGCAAAGCCACGTGCAGAGGGGTGTGCGTGCACGTGGCCTGGCAAATGGGGGCCATTGCTGCACTAATGGTTATGATGAAGACTTCAGGACCAGTGGGAATGGGGATGTTCTCTGTTGTTGTCTGTTTCTGGCCACTTACTGCCCTTGTCATCCTGGGCAAGTTGACTCACATAAGCTCTCTAGCTGCCCAGCCACCGTATGGGACAAAGTGGGACCACCTCAGTGATTTCGGGGGAGGATCGGATGCGGAAACGCACGGTGTGCATGTCCCAGAGCCGAGAGCTCCTGCTGATCTTCCTACTCTCTGAAGAAACCTTCAGAAGCCCTTAGTGGTCTCAGCCTGATTTATCCCTCCTGCCTGATCTCACGCTTTTATTAATACATTCACGTCTTACATATTTCTTTTTCCTTGTCCCTGGAGACACTTTCCCCAAGTTTTGTGTTTTCGCCAAGCAGATCTCACTAGCACCTTATTCAAGGAGCTGCTGAAAAGATCACCTCCTCTTTAAATTCTTTTTCCAGACAGATTTGGCCAATCCTTCCTCAGTTCCCCACAGTGTCGCTCGCTCACCTCCTTGTACCGCCTTGCCCTGAACTGTTTCTGTGTTTGTCTGTTTTCTCTGCCAGGCTGAGCTCCTTGAGGACAGAAGTTATGACTTACTCACTTCCTGTCCTGGCTCGTGGCGGGCTGTGCCTGGAACAGAACAGGTGCCTGTTTAAAAAATATTGATGTATAAATAATTGGGTGAGTGAGTGGAACAAGTGGGTGAATGTCTTTTCATTATCTTGAGTCATCTTAAAAAGACAGTGGATGAACTAAATGTCAAAACGGACTTAGATGTTTGCCCTCTTCCCTTCTAGCTGATACCACCTTCAGACCCCAACTTCCTGAACTGGAAATGCCAAGGAGAGGGAATTGGTGTCTCCAAGAGCTGCAGTGAGCAAACGCTTTGAGCTTTTTGGCCAGGACAATCCCAGCTGTGGACCAGAGGTGGACATCACTCAGCCTATTGAGGTAAGTGACTAGTCTGTCCCCAGCACAAGGGGGTTGTGCTGTCTGTTCTGGTTTTTTCTGTGGATGCTGTTGCAGAGGTAGGGGAGATGTTCCCTGTTTCTTGGTCTCCTTGTGACGTGGCCTGCTCTCCCAGAGCTAGCCCATAAAGACGAGTGCCCATGGAAGGGGGAATACATCCTCCCTCAAGGGAAAAATGCAGACCTGTTCGAGTATCAAGCAGCCTCTCTTTTTCTTAAAAGGAGAGCTTTTTGAGCTCTCACGAACACCGGTAAATAAAAACCTGGACTAGGAGCATCATTTGATGACAAGAACTTGTCATCCCAAAATCTCAAAGAAGGGCTAGTGTTTCCTAGAGCAAGCATCAGCAAACTGTGGCCTACGGGACAAGGCTGGCCTGGCCTATTTTTAAGTAAAGCTTTGCTGGCACACCGCCACGCTCATTTGTTCAGGTATTGTCCGTGGCTGTTTTCACACTGCAACGGAAGAGCTGTTACCACAGAGAGTGTAGTGTGGCTGAAAAGCCTGAAATATTTACTCTCCTGTCCTTAACAGAGAAAGTGTGCCAACCCTGGTCTAGAGCTGAGCTGTCCACATGGAGCCACTCTATATGGGGCTATTGCAATTTTAATTAATTAAAATTAAATAAAATTAAAAATTCAGTTCTTGGACATATTTACCACATTTCACATGCTCAGTAGCCAACATGTGACTCAGTGTGTTTATTGCTACTGGAGTAGCATTGCTTCTGGGCCATCTGGGAAGTGTGTGTGTATGTGTATATGTGCACACGGGATATCCATCCATAGTATACACATCAGCCACAGTGCACGTATCATCCAGATCACTTCTAAACTGACCTATCTCTATACTAAAACCACCATGAGTTCACACTGATGATGCTGGAACATTCGTGAGATTCATGTCTGTCTGAATGACGGTGAACAGCCGTCATTCCACTCCCACTCTCCACGCCTCCACCAGCCACCATGGTTATTACACTATGATCAGGCCAGGTTCCAGACCCTTTCCCTTGCTGATATTGCTGTAATAACATCAACCCAGTGGCCCAAGTACAGATGATGAAACCAAGACTCTGAAAAGCTAATTAGCTTGTGCAAAGTGAAATTAACTTGTGCTATTAAAATGGCAAGCTTACAGTGAGCACCTCTTTCCCTGTCAGCTTTTGATCAGAAGGCCCAGGGAGACACCACTGTCTCAGGAGAAAAACTAGAGCAAGAGGTGGGGGAAGCATTTGTCCTCACTGACCAGAGGTCTCTGGGCCTCCTGGCAGCAGGCCAGCCAAAACATGCTGATGGACACCACGTCCCTCATTGCCCGGGAACCATGTATGTGGTCTGCCTCGCTCTGACGGAGTCCTGTAAGGGAGTGTGTGCAGAAGCATGTGGCAGTGAGTGAACATTCATATGCATGTGTGGGTTTCCGTGGGGGTGAGGGGCTGCTGTCCTGTGCTTGCGAAGTCCTTGATCCGGTTGAGGGTGTAATGACAGAACTGGGCTTCTCCACAGAGGGAGAATTTCTTCTCTTGCAGTGGGGTTTTTTGAGAGAGCTGTTTCAGCGTGGAGGCCTTAAACACATTTGTATCCCCAGATCCCAGCAGAACATGCACAGAATGTGCACTTGATCATGCTGGCTTCATGCAGGCATTGACAGGTGCTTCTGAGCTCCTTCAATGGGCCAGGCAGGCACTGTTCCAGTCAGACAAAGGTCCTAGCCAGGGATGTGGAGGGGGAAGAAATCCCCAGCAAACAGGGAAACATATACATATGAGAGACAGGGGCAGGGGACCTGGGGGAGGACACAGCATAGGTGTGCTAATGGGGGGCCTCCAGGAGATATTTCTGGAACCAAGTCACACTGCACTGCTGATGGAAGAGAACAGCAGGGAGGCTGTAGATCATAGGACAAGCAGGAACCGTTTTTCTCCCCTCCAGGGGGCTGTGGCCTCCCGCTAAGAGCCAGGCCTGTTTTCCTCCCTGGCAGAGTCACATGCATGGACACTGTTTCAGAACTCAAGCGTTTCCTCCACCAGAAAGAAATGTTATCAGCTGGCCCAGAGGACAGCAGGCTGGGGCATTCTGATTAGATAAGAGGACATCCTGGCCATCATTAGATATTCAAATGGTGGCGGCAGTGAGGAGCTGGTGCTGATAACCTTTAAGAAAAGAGCAACAATTGCAGGAACAGAGGAGAGGGCAGACTTGGGCACCTGGAAGGCTAGCGGGAGGGGGAGGCTTAACTTGTACAGGGTGATCTTAAGGACAGATCCAAATGGAATGAGTGGAGTGAAGAGAGAGAGAGCTTCCCATGCTGGCCGTGATTTTCCTTCCTTCCTGGTCATTCATTCATTCGTTCATTCAGCAAATACTCTTTGGGTGACTTCCAGGTCCCTGGCACTTTGCTGAGCACTGGAGGTCAAACAGAATAGGACAAGAGGGATGTCTTCAAGGTGCTAATAATTTAATGGGAAAAACAGACAAATTAACAAACCAGTGGAATATGCAGGTGCAGTTCTGGTTCTGTGGGGCCCGAAGCTTGTACAGTTTGGGAGTCCTCTTTAAGGAAAAATAATACAAAGTTATGAATTTAAAATAAAATGCAAGCCCTGGATAAGTGGGGTGCAGCTGAGGGGCTTGGGGGCTAAGTAGGGGAAATGCCTTCTCTCTTGGAGTACCTGGTGCCTGCTGGGGTGAGCTGGGCACAGGGGGGTTGTGTCCTGCCAGAAGCAGTGGGTATACTGGTGCTCTGTAGTAGGGTGGACTTACTTCCCATCTGGGTCCTCTGAGTCCTTGTTCTTGGGCTAAAGGAATAGGGCTAAAGAACTCTGGCCTTAGCACTGCGCGATTTTCAAAGGCACTTTCCTTGTAGGTCTGCAGGCTGATCTAGTGGTCCCACTTGTGGGACTGCATTCTAAGGAATCAGCTGAACTGGTCTTGTAGGCTGGTGGAATGTTTGCAAGGCCACTGTAGGTCAGATACTTTTCTAACAGCCCCCCACACATTGACAGACTTAACCCCCACAGCTGCCTTGGGAGCTAGCTGCTGTCATTTCCCAATTTTACAGATGATGGAACCTGAGACACAGAGTGGTTAAGTAACCTACTCACAGTCACACAGCTAAGAAACACAGGAGCTGGGCTTACAGGCATTTGGCCTATCTCCAGAGCCCCATCCCCTTCCTGCCTAATTTTATAGCAGTCTACTAGAAACACCCTGAATGGCCAAGATTAGGAGATTGGCTAAATAAAATACTGCCATAGAATGGAATAATGCATGTTTGATCCATACAGAGTTTCTATCAGTGTGGTAAAATGTTTTGGTTATTAGGGATGGAGGTGGGATGCCTAATTATGTGTGCCCAGAGACAGCAAGACTAAGTGTTAACAATGCTTGAATTCCCTGTCCGTATTTTATACCCTCTCCTGGACAGCTGTAATGGGCTCATTCATTCACACGTCCATTCAACAGGTTTTTGTTGAGTGCATGACACTGGGGATAGAGCGTCAAAGAACAGAAATGTGGGTTCTGCTGTCATGGAGCCTACTGCCCAGCCTGTTCTTTGCTCTCTGCCTGTACTTTCTCCCTTCATAGTGCACGAGATCTGTCTTCCAGAAGCCTCAATGGTTCCCCAGGGCCCTCAGACCCAGCACCCCCACCCCTTGGCACCTGTTACCTCATTTGTAGAATGGACCAGGCGACCCACAGACCTTCCGCACTTCCGAGTGTAGGCTCTGCTCAGTTGTTGGCCAGAGGCTTCGCAGTCCTAACTCTCATCATTACCATCTTCTGGAAAGGTCAGCCCCCTGCCAGCTGAAACCACCATAGCTAGCAGCAGGAAGTGCCTTCCCTGGGCACTCAAAGACCCAGCCCTGGTTGACAGCCAGGCCAGAGGGAGGAAACAAGGGCACTGGATTCGTAAGAACAAACTGGAGATGACTCTGCTGCTTGTCAGCCACCTGATCTTAACCTGCTGGGCCTTGTTTTCTTGATAAAATGGGACCAATCCCGCACTCCAGGGGAGATGGACACCACAGGGATGTACAAGCTGTAGCAGGTTCGAGTAAGTGAGCCTGGAGTTACAAGCCTGGTGCCCTCCCTTCTGCTTCTCCCTAGCTCTTGGAGCTTGGGCGAGTATTCCACTTCTCTGAGACTCAGTTTCCCCATCTGGTAAAAGAGTGGGTAATAAGAGTACCTACTTGCTAGGGTTTTGTGAGGATTAAATGACATGATGACTCAAAAAGCTGGGCACGGTGCCTGGCTCATAGTAAGTGCTGAGTAAATTACAGGCATATTTGTCACTGTGATTTATAGCTGAGCCTCACGGTACAGGACGTGATGAGCTGCAAGGACAGGAGCCAGGGTCTCCCTCCCTGTCGGCTCGGGAGGCTGGCTGGCTACAGCAAAGACATTCTTCCATGAAAGAATGGACTTTCCAGGGCGAGCCACTCTAGCCAGGCATGCCTTGATGACAACACCAGTATCACAGGAAGGGAGGGACCACAAAAAGCCCCTATGGAAATTTTCTGTGTGCTTCTAGAAGCCAAACCCACAGACTGATCCCTTGTCAAAGACTAATTTTCATTCTAGTCATGCCTAGCTGATAAGCATTTGGGCATTGACAGATAACCTTTGTTCCTGAAGAGCATCCCATTGTGTCCTTCCTCCTGTCAGTGCTCACGGTCTTATGGCCCTGGGACAGAGTGCAGAACCCATAGCAAGAAGACAAGGCTCACCATGACCTGGACCCCCCAAAACTCCACCCCACCATCTGCTAGTCACAGAGTCCTCACAGCGTGGTCCCTGAAGTTAGGTGGCCCGAGTTCCAGACACACTGCTGCTTCTTACTGTGCCACCCTAGTCACAGTGCCCTCTCTTAATCCCAGTTTCCTCGTCCACAAGGTGGACAGAATAGATAACAATAGCACCAACCTTGAGGATTGCATAAGTTCACAGGGGCGTACCTCTGCGATATTTCGGGTTCCATTGCAGACCACTGCAATAAAGCCAATATCACAATAAAGCGAGCTGCACGAATGCTTTGGTTTCCCGGTGCATGTAGAAGTTACATTACACTGTACTGTCTGTTAAGTGTGCACCAGCATTATGTCTGAAAAACAATGTACATACCCTTAATTAAAAAATACTTTATTGCTAAAATACGCTAACCAAGTGAGCAGATGCCATTGGAAAAATGGTGCCGATAGACTTGCCTGACACAGGGTTGCCAGAATCCTTCAATTTGTAAAAAACAAAACAAAACAAAAAAACCCCCAAAATGCAATATTTACAAAGTACAATAAAGCAAAGCACAATAAAACTAAGTATGCCTGTATATGCCCAAGTGCTTAGAACCCTGCTAGACATATAGCAACCTCCAACATCCAGTACTGTATATAGTATACATAGATATATATGGCTGTGGCTATAGACACAGATATACCATAGATACAGCCTGTGTTCCCATCACCCCACATGAAGTGCCTATTGTGCCTCCAGGGCTTGGTATGTGAACTTCGTGTATGCTGTTCTGTACCTGGAATGCCTTTCTCTGCAGCCTTTCTGGTGAGTCATCATCCTTTCTTTAAAACTCAGCTTGAGGCCCCACGTGTGGTGCTGTATGTAGTCCCAGCTATTCAGGAGGGTGAGGCAGGAGGATCACTTGAGCCCAGGAGTCAGAGGCTGCAGTGAGCTATGATTGTGTCACTGCATTCCAGTCTGAGTGACAGAGTGAGGCACTGTCTCTAAAAACAAAAACGAAAACAAAAAAACCAAGCATCGCCTTTTTTGGGACTCTCCCCTCTTTCCAGTCCCCAGACCCCCTGCATGTGTCTCCCTTTCATTTCACTGACCACACTCTCTTGCTGGGAATGGCCCATGTGCCTGTCCATCTGTCCTGTTAGGCTGGGAGCTCCTTCATCATTGGACCTCCTGGGCCATGGCCAACTTTGTATCTCCAGCACTGAGAATGGCCATCTGGAGGCAGACACCATTGGTCCACTGGCTGTTTCAGCCACACAGAGCCAGCCCAGCCGCTGGTTTGATAAACAAGGTATCTGGCTAGCTGGCCACTCTGCTCGCTGGACACAGGCCTGGGCCCCGTTGGGGATCACTTCTCTCCTCTTCAGCTTCCTCAGCCTTTGACCTCTGTACCCAACTTTTGGAGAACTGGAAATGGGAGGGCCCCATGTCTATAGGCTCATGGTCCTTTAACTTTGGGACTGGCCCCCTTCCCTGCCTTGGGTGCCGACCAGAATACGGAATGCCTGCTGTGTATAGAGCTTCATGCCTCTGATTAAGCTAAGCAAACACACTCTGCCAAAATGGCCCTGCTCTTTCTGTTATGGGTGGCTAGGGAGGAGGAGGAAGGAGATGGGAGGGAAGCCAAGGCTGGCCTGTCTGAAATCCTCTGGCAAGCTCCTGTGCTGTTTACTACATCTGTGGGCCCGTGCAGGAAGACCTGTCACCATTTTGGTCAACACTCTTCATGTAAACACTCTCACAGGCACTAAAAATATCCTTTGTGCTGGAGGACTGGCCATCAGAAAAAGAGAAGGAAGGGAAAGCCTTTGGGGCTGGGGAGATGAGCTTGCTTCTTCTCATGGTTGAATAGAACGGGATGGGCTCCCCGCACTTTGCAGCCTCAGCAGCTGGGCAGACACCTACAGAACCTCCTTGGAGACAGGGACCACTTTCTTCTCCACTGAATCTTTAGTGTTTGGGTCAGGAGGGGTCACTGAGGGAGTGTTTCTGGAATTGCCCTGAGCAGTTACCATGCTACATGGTTGTGGCATATTTCATACCTAAATATGGCAGTACCATATTTAAGTAACCACCCCTCTCTGTTGCTGCTTATTTATATATAATATATATCAATGTATATAATTATCATCATTATAAATAGCACTGTTGCCTTTAGCATTTTCCTTCTTGAAATATGTCCTAGAGATAAGTTCCCAGGAGAGAGATACTGAAAATGTTCCGAGGGTTCTTGCCACCTGTTACCCATTGTGGCTTTGCTGTGGAGGAAAGTCACAGAGAGGAAGGGAGGCTGGCACAAGAGGTGGAAGATGACTCCTGCTGAGACTGGGGAGGGATGAGTGCAAAGGCCGGGGTACGGCAGCAGTGGCCTCATGTGACGGACAGGTGGATCTGCCTTCGGCGGGGCGCAGTGTCCGGGTCAGGGAGGATCAAGGGGTGGGGAGGAGTGGCATGAACGAAGAGACACGAAGTTCAGGCAGAGGCGCTCACTTCTCATTTCTTGGGGCATATGTGCGGCGATTGAGCTGGTGGGGGGGTGCGCTCTCACAGCTGTGTGCAGGCTGGACTGGAGACCCTGGCTCCACTCAAGTCCATTTGAAAAACTGGGGCCTTGGCAATCCGCGTGCACGAGGATCATGAAATCCTGGATTTCCGCGACATCTGCAGCTCATCTGCCCTGGTCCTCAGGGTGCCACAGCCTTGAAGGATTTTGCAGAACTCTAGGGATTGAAGGAACCGTGGGACTCCATGGAATCCAGAGTGCCCGTGGACTGTTAGGGGCCTAGAATGCCCACAGGCCATGAAAGCCAGGGGTTCCCTGAATCCCGGCATCCAGTGGTAACCCCAAGAACCATGGCTCCCGAGCAATTCCACTGAAGAAAAAGCAGTTAAGAAAGACAGATTAACTTATTGCCGCTTCATCAGCTCTGACCCGGGACTTAATCAGTTCCTTAGCGGTTTGAGTGAATGAGTATGGGGTGAGTGAGTGAAGGGACAGGCAGAAGGATCCTTTAACGCTGTTCTCAGTCCTAAATAGGGCCCTGCCCCACGCTGGGAAGGGACATATTGGCTGTCCTAGTACCTGGGGAGTCTTCCAACATGTTGTAGGTGGGGCTCAGGGGTGCCATACACCTGCATCAGGGCCCGATAAACAGTCCTGGAAAGTTGCCAAGATCGCCCTTGTCAAAGCCCTGCTAGACATTGGGGTGTAGAGGAGCAGCGTACCACGGTGTCACAAAGCAGCCCTCACGCTCTGGGCGCTTGGGACCGACTCCTTTCCACTGTTACTGCTGATGGTCCCAGTAGCTTCTATTTCATGGCATTTATCTATTATGTGTCATATTCGATATTAACGTTGAGGAATTATTTAAATTTTTATTACTTCATTTAAAAATAATAATAAATCTATGATGTGGTAACATAAATAACATTTTAGTGAAAAGTAACTACTGACCAAAAGCAAAAAAGAAATTAGCAAGCGGGGTATTGTTTTACAGATCTCTTTAACGTTGGGCTTAAAGGAAAACAGTTAGGTTCTCATCTCTTCGTCTGTATTCAGGCTGTTGTGAAATCAGCTGTCATTTCCTCTGGGAAATGACATTTCAGTGTGCACATGGGAGAGAAGGAGAGTAAAAAAGCAAATTTTGAAAGTGGCTCTGACATCCTGGATTCCCTGGAAGGGCCTCAGTGACCGCAGAAGTCCTGGAACATAATTGAGGAACCAAAGTGCAGTATTTGAGATTATGGCCTTTCAAGCCAGCTGCCTGGTGGGGGGTGGGGAGGGACGGGTCCTGTCCCAGGTCCACTTGCAACAAGTTGAGTTACCACAGGCAAGGTATTTAAGTTCTCTGTGTCTTCCTTCCATCCTCTGTAAAATGGGGTAATGGTACCTGCTCACAGGATTATTACAGAGTTTAATTAATTAGTATTATAAAGCTCACAGAACCAGGTGCATATGAAATGCTATGTAAGTTATATACCTATATCTATACCACATATATACATACTCTATACATATGTGTAGGTTATGTATACACATCCATCCTGTGTACATATACTACATGTGTGTATAAATGTATATGTACTGTATATCATACATACTACATATTCATGTGATTTTATGCTGTATATTACATTTACTATACATATACTAAAGCCAATAAAAAATTATAGAAGTTACTATAACAAAAGTCACCCATTTCACATCATTTCTAAGAATCAAAATGTTTTAAGAGCCATTTATTTTTGTGCCCTCACCAAGAGTGAGGGAAACTGTGGGGGCAGCCTCTGTTGTGTCCAGGGTGCTGCAGAGCATAGCCGTCCATGCAGGAGCCCAGATGACAGACCCGCCACTGGGGCACCAGGGTCTGCTCACCCCGCCTCACCGCTTTGCGTCTGTGGAGCCCCAGATCAAGGGCTGGATGGGTGACCACTCCTGATCGCCATCCTCATCTTCTCTTCCTGTTTGCTGGTGAAGAACCTGTCTTCATTTGGCTGCCTGATCCCAAATGTCTGGCTCCGGGCACCGCAGAAATCAAAGAAGGAACCTACAGCTCTGGCCCCAAGAAGTTCCCAGAAACCCCAGGCTGCTCCTCCTCTCACGCAGGGAGCCTTTTCTTCCAATGCTTTTTGTCTGGAAGCTCTCAGTGTGAACTTTACAAAGCATATGCATTCCCTTAGCCTTTGAAAATACACACTGGTTCAAAAAAAAAAGGCTTTGGCTTCCTCAATCTGAGCAGGGCAGCGCTGGAGCCCTGGGGCTAGGAAGGACTTGGGAGGCCACTGGGCTGCTTGCTCTGCCCTGCAGCGAGGTCCTTGGTATGCCGCTCACCCGGGAGGCATTCTGGAGAGGTCTAGACTCACCAGGTCTCCAACAGAGTTCACAAACAGGAGATTCTATGGCAGGCAGGAAGGTGAGAAGTGCGGGAGAAAGAGAGAGGTGGAGAGGATTTGGGGGTGTTGGCAATGGAGGGGCAGGGTTGGCCAGGCTGAGAAAAGCAGAGAACTGAGGTGAGCGTGTGTCCAGTGGGTGTCCGGGGAACTGCACACAGCAGAGGGGACAGCCACTGCCGAGCACCAAGGAGGGAGGCCTGTGCCTGGCGAGCCTGAGAGCAGAGAACACTAGAGCCTTGTAGCGAGCGTGGGGCCAGTGGGTGAGTCAGAGAGGAGGGGGCGGCAGCCTGGGGGCCTTGTTGATTGAGGGGACACTGCTCATTTCCACGGGTGACACTGTATCTCTTGCTGGATTGCAGTGACTTCCTGTTGCCGACTCCCTAGGCTTCTCTAGGAAACCACCCCTGAGCCCATCACACGGCCTGGAGCCCCTCTTCCCCGTCCCCTGATGTCCCATGTCCACCTCTAGCCCGGCGTCCCCAGCTTCTCGTGGGAGTTAGTCCACCCTCCCATCTGTCTCCCCATTAGCTGGGCCTTTCGATTTTCTGTCCCACCAAATGTGACATCCAGTTGGTCCCGAGTTTCATGACCTTGTACCTTTGTTTGGGAGCAGCACCCCCAAGCACCCCGAGGCCCGTCTCTCCATCAGAACTTCTGACATTCTCTCTGGCTCACCTTCTGCCTGGCACTTGCCTGTCGGATTCCTCCACTGGGCGCTGCATGCCACAGGGCAAGGACTGGGGCCGCCTCAGAGACTCTCTAGCACTGCACCGTGGCTAGAGAGGGCTAGAAACCCACTCCCTGGCTGCTCTGTTCCCTCGGGGGGAGAACCCGTCACTCCAGCTGCGTATGTCTGGCCCAGCACAGCACTCGAGTGACTCTCATGGCTCCGCTCCACCACCGTGAGCTCCGCCCCACCTGTGCTGAGTTATGCGCTAGCGTATTCGTTGCAGCACTCCATGCGTCTCTGCACTGGCTGATCCATTTGCCAGGAACACCCTTCCCCTATTTCTTCATCTAGCAAGTATGTCTGCTGGCCCTTGCTAACTCAACGCAAGGGCCACCTGCATTGGGAAACTGTGCCTGCTGCCCTGTGTTGCTGACATGTTCTCATCCGGCACCACTGGACCGGGAGTGTCTGATGTGCGTGAAGCTGTGCTGGGCTCTAAGGTGAAGAGGATTCATGTGGCCCTGCTCTTGGAGCCCTTAGAATCTACAGCCACAGGCAGCAAATGTTTTCTGTCAAGGGTCAGGCAGTAAATACTTCAGGTTTTTGTGGGCCAGATCATCTGTCTCGTGACTGCTCAGTTTTGCTATTATAGCACAAAGGCATAAACAAATAGATATCCTTGTGTTCCGATAAAACTCCATTTATAAAAATAGGTGGCAGGATAGATTTGGCCCCTGGACCTTCATTTGCTGACCCCTGGTTTGACTCAGTCTTGGCCGTGGGTGGGGGACAGCTTGTATGTCTCAGTGAACTCACTAATTGCTAATTGCTAGTGTTCCCCTTGCAGGACAGGGATGCTTCTAGGCACAGGCTGTGGTGCAGCCATCATTGCACTCTCAGTGGCTAGCACAGCACCTGACATGTGGTAGCCGGTGTGTGTGAATGAACCTGTGAGCAGGTGAACGGAAGTTCTAGTAATCTAGGCCAGGCCCCGCTCCTGCCCTTCAGGCACAAAGTACTGCGGAGGGGCTGGATGTGGTCTCTGGGGCCCTGGGAGTTAAACTAAATCCCTGCCTCCATGCATACCATTTCTGGGATCATTTTAAGGAGCTCTGGATGGGGTTGGGCTCAGTCTCCTTGGGTTGGCCTTGGGGGGATTCAGGCTCAGCCTTTGAGCCTCTGACCTGGGAATGCCTCCTTCTGGACAGCAGCCTCTGATTTCTAAGCACCCAGCCTTAGCCAGGGCCCATCTGGATTGACTTCTCCAGGGACCTACGTACAATGAGGGCTGGGGTGTGGGGGAGGCGTTGGAGGAGCCTCAGGAAGCAACAACCCTCCTTTCTTCTGGGTCTTCCCGGGCTCTGCGCAGCCACATGCCAGAGTTGAGTCCTGACATACACTTCTGCAGAGCCTCATGTGCACAAGTACTATTCGAAGGGCTCCATGCACATTAGTCACAACAACCTATGCAGTGGCCGTTGTCATTATCCTCATTTTACCCAGAGCAGACTGAGCCACAGACAAGTAACTTGCCTGAGGTCACCCAGCAGCTTGGGGCAGAGCTGGGATCAGAACCTGGCATCTGACTCCAGTTCCACTCCCGCCACCATCATTCCAAGCTGGCACACGCTGGGAGGGATGCAGAGCTGCAGGGAACCAGAGGGATCCATCCCAGCACCCTGGCCTCTCCTCACCTCAACCCCTTTTCTCCAGATGAGAACATCGTTAGACAGAGAACTGAAGTAATTTGCCCCAAATCACACAGCATTCATAGGGGCAGGATTTGAAACTGGGTGATTCGATTCCCAATTCAATGCTTTATCCACAGCCCACGCTGCACCTGTAGGCAAACAGGCGAGTTCTCGCCCTTCTTCTGCTCTGCCAACTCCACCCCCAGAATAAAACAACCCCTCACCTTGTCCTTTGTTCAAAAGCAGCCCCTGCACCAAGAAGTGGGCATGCTAACGTGAACCTTAGCAGGGATGGGTGCCCTGGGCCAGGGCTTGGCTGGATGTGGGATGAAGAATCAGCGCTCAGGTGTGCTTGGGGAAGTGCCCTCACCTCTCCGACCCTCTGTTTTCTTGTCCAGTAACTGGGGATACAGGCCTGACTCGGCTGAGTTGTTCTCAGAGCTGAGTCCAGTGACTCGGCTGAGTGGCCTCCTGTCACACAGCCCTCTGCCTGCAGCAGCCGCGGCGGCCTGGCCTCCTGCCCTGGCTCCCTCGCCTCCCTGCACTGGGAACAGCAGTGCGCCCCGCCTGCCTGCTATGCTAAGCTGCAAAACTTCATCCAGTGAGTCCTCTCCTGGGCCACCACTACAGGTCCCCTTGTGCAGCATTCTAAGTCCCGGAAACCACACTGGGCTATTTCCTCCCCAGGCGCCTTGGCAGCTCATTTTTTTGTTCTTGGCGCTGTAATTGCAGGGTTTTACGGCGGTTTCTCTGTTGCCCGAAAGCCCCAGCATTTTCTTCGTTTCTCTCTGACTTGTAATTGCATCTCAGGAACGCACAGGCCACTGGGTCCCTGGCTCCTTGGTGGCTGCCTTCTTCTCTGGAGACAGATGTCTGGGTCAGATGGGAGACATTGGCTGGTGGAAGCAAATTATATGGTTAGACAAACCTCTTAGTGAGTCCTGCACATGGATTTCGTGGCTCTGGATGGTTGCTGAGCCTTAAGCGTCTTCATCAACTACCCCTCTTTTTGATCTGGAATAATCTGTAGGAGCCCAGACCACAGGCTGTGGCTGGGGAATGAGTGACGGTGGAATGCACAGCAGAGGGTGAGGGGCTCTGGTTTCTGGGAGACTCCAAGGCTGGGTAGAGTTCTCATGTTTGCAAAGGGGTGCCCTCAGCTCCAGAGCTTGCCACAGTGCAGGCTGTCCGGAGCCCAGGCCAACCTTCCCAGTTCAAGCCTACCTTTGTGGGTTGAAAGAGGTGGCAGAATCCCACTCACTTGCAAAATGCTGATGTCACCTGAGGTGATAGTATGGCCTGGTGTTCAAGAGCTCTGTCTCTGGGGGACACTGCCTGAGTCTGAGTCCTGGCTCTACCACTTTCTAGCTGGGTGACCTTGGACAAGTTCTTAACCTCTCTGTGTGTCACATTTTCATCTGAAAACTGGGATAACAATAGCTCATTCAGCCTTCAGTAGGCTTAAGAAGTAGCTATTTTGTTATTGTCTCTAGCTCTGCACTTGAGCTGAGAGGGCCAGCTGGAGTCAATATATGGAGTGATTAAGCAGAGAGGGTGTATCAGTCAGTTTTTGCTGCATAACAAACAGCCACAAAAATGGCATGGGAGCATTCATTTTGATTTCATGGGCCTGGTTTAGTCTGAGTCAAGGTGGCCCCAGTAGGCTGCCTGGGGCGTGTTTTAGGTCAGAAGCTCCCAGAGGGACAGGCACATGAAGCTTTTAAGATCGTGATTCTGAGCTGGCACTGGGCTGGCACCCCCCACTTCTTCCACATAACATTGGCTAAAGCACATCACAAGGTCAAGCTTAAGAGCCACAGGGTGAAAAACTGTATCCTCCTTCTGAGAGACAAGGCCCCAGGGTCAGCCCCTGAGCCTCATCTCTTGTAGCTCCCATATTGAGCATCCTGCTGGCCTGCTGGCGCTTGGTCCCCGACCAGCTGTCCTTGCCTGCGTTCCAGGGACTTCGCAGCATGCACATGCACACAACACACCCTGCCCAGCAAGCAGCTCAGCAGACTTTTTTTTTTTTTGAATGGTCATAAATCTGTTACCTGGAGATGGTGCTGACCCCTTGTCGGCCTCCAGGTGGGTCCTGAGAATCCCATGAAAGCTGGCCTTGCACTTGACACAGCAGGAGAAGTGGCTGTCCTTGCAGCTCCTTCCATTTATGGTGGGACCCTTCTAAGTGCTCCACATAGTCTCCTGACCCGTCCTCGCATTGCCCCTTTGACATAGGTGTTAGTTTTAGCATCACCCTCCTCCCTTTACAGAGGAGGAAATGAAGGCACAGAGAGGTTAAGTGTCTTGCCTGAGGGTGCCCAGCAAAGATCTGGCAGAACCAGATTTCGACTCAGGTGGCTTGGCTGTAGAGTCCATGTGCTTAACCCTTAGGCTTTACTGCCTGAGTGTGGAGGGAGCGATAGCTGTGTGCCTATGTGACTTGTGCTAGGACAGGGGAGGGCATGGGGGTGGGCCAGGATCTGTTTGTAAGTTTAGACCTGGACCCCTCTCCCCCAGTCTCCTCTGTGCTCTGTGATGTTCGGGTGACTGAGCAGCCTCCCAGGAATAGCTTTGACACTTCACGCCCCCAAAAGCTCTGCAGCTCCCCTCTTGGCAGGGCAGAAGGGGCAGGCCCCTCCCTGCTCTCCAGGGCTGGAGCAGGCCAGGAATGATGGAGTGGGCAGGGGCGGGCACGGCCCCATCTGTTTGGAATTAGATGCGCATTGAGCACAGCTGGCCAGAAACTCCATTAAGCCTGAAAGCTGAGTTTGGAAGCATTGTGCAGAGTATCTCCCCCAGCAGAGCTGTCTCTCCTCTGGAGATTCTGTCCCTGTCACTTCCCTCCAGTGCTCATTTTTCTAGCACCTTCTCTGCCCTGGGCTGTGGGGGTAGACACCAAGAGACCCTTGTCCAGTGAGTGTGGTAGACAGAGATAACCACGTGCTGGGGTGCAAGACCAGAGAGGGGCTGTACTCCAGGGAGGACAGTGGTGACCAAATAAGAATAATGGAATTTAGTGTGGACTTACAGGGTGCTGGGTGCTCAACATTTAACCCTCTGGGTCAGTAGTAGGTTTGTCTCCAGTTTATGGATAAATCTGGGCTCCCAGGGGCTACCTAGAAAGGTCCTATGTCCACCGGGTGACTCTGCTGGACTTGAAGCCAGGCTTTCCCAGGCCAGCACGCCACTCCGGCCCCATGGGCCAGCTGTGGTGCTCCTACTCCAGGAGTCAGAGCAGAAGGCCTGAGGTTCCACTCCCTGCTCTGCCCCATACCAGCTGTGTGGCCTCAGGCCAGTCAGTTGGCCTCTCTGAGCCTCAGACCCTCAGCTGTGACTTGGAATTGCGATGCGTTCCCACAGGGGTAGAGATCAAACCACACTATGCCTGGGACAGTGCTTTGAAGTAAAGAAGGGTGAAAGTGCCTGCCTTCCCATGGCCTGGCTTCCCTGCAGAGCCTCAGAATCCAGGGACAGTGTCCCTGAACCCCCATTCCAAGGAAACCATTTGTATTTTTAAGTTTTAAAAAATTTGCTGGGTCTACATTTTCACCCGTCTCTTGCCTTCTCTTTCTTGTTGATTTCCTACATTGCTGCCCTATTTTTCTCTCTCTGCTTTGGGCAAATCCTGGGATTGCTCTCCCATGACACATGGCCCTTGGAGAGTGCTCAGGTCAGTGACTTCTGGGAGGTCCCCCCACCCCCTGGGATTGGGTTGCTGTGGACAATTTTAAAGGTGCCACCATTAAAAAAAATTTCTTGTTCAGTAGTTTTGTTTTCCAGCCAGAAAAGTAGCCTATGAGCACTGAAGAAAATCCTGAAAAGAGAAAAAAGTTTAATGGCCCAGAAAAAAACAAAAAACCCACAGAAATACCCCTCTCGGAAAGTACCCATCTTAGCATTTTAGGCTGTTTTCTTTCACTATATTTTACTTCCTCTGTGGTTAAAACACACTGAAATTGCAATGCTAATTTTGAAGTTGTTTCCTGTTTTTTTTTTTTCCCATATAACCATATAGCTGATGTTTTCCCACGTTATCTAAAATTCTTCATGAATATTATTAGTGACGCAGAACTTTCTGTCCTATAACATCTATTTGAACATATCCTGATTTGCTTAGTGATTTCCTTAATGTAGAGCATGTAGGAGCTTTCTCACAGTTTGCTGTTAAAAATAACATGATAAACATCTTTGGGCGCAAAACCACACATTGAGCCATTTCCTGGAATAGATTCCTAGAAGGTGAACTGTGAGGTGGGAGCACTGAGCACTTTTTTGCGGCCTTCGGTGCTCCGGGTGAACGTCCTTTTGTTCTAGACTGAAGGCTGCGGTGGAGCAGGCTGGCCGGGACCATGACTCGCAGGAGACTCGAGTTTCTGCTGAACAGGGATCAAAACCCGCGTGCCCCTGACTCAGGAAAGGTACCAGATGGGCCCATACTCAGCATCTTTCCTTGAGGACTTGCATGATGCGATAGGAGTCCCGATGATCTAAATTAAGTTTCACTTGATGCTGAGACAACAGGGAACTCTCTGAAAGCAGAAGTGTCAGGACAGAGAAGCTTCCATGGTGCTGGAAGAGGAGCTGTCTTCATCAAGATGGAATATATACACAGAATGTATACATAGCTGCCTGTGCACGCCACACCCCGCCGCACGCTCTGTCCCCGGCTCCAGTCCCTACTCTGCATCCCCCTTCTGTGGCCTTAAGGACAGCTGACACATTCGCTTCTTTGCTTATTCTCCATCTCCCTTAGAATTTAAGCTCTGTTCATCTGTTTTGTTCCTCGCTGTAGCCCTACCGCACCCAGAACATTACCTCGTAGTTGCTCATTAAATGTGTGTTGAATGAATGAGTAATGAATGGGAGAAACTGTAAATACCCTCTGAGGTCCCAAAATGTGATTGTCATGACTGTTAGAAGTAACAGTACCTGCCTGCATTCACTGATTGACTTCTTCATGTGGGCCTGGCACACACCTCCCAGGTAACCCTGTTATCCTTAAGGTGACTCCACTGTTGTCCCATTTATTTCCTGACTCCTGCCATCTTGGCATTATAACAGAACATTTCCTATGCTATTTTAAGTTCTCTGTGAACCAGAATCTTTCTTCCTTTAACATGTATAAGAACATCCTGGAATTTGCTCGATAGTTTGCATAGTTCTGGTATTTACCCAGGAGTGGCATTGCCCAGGCTCAGAGTACGCCTGTGTGTAACTTGCCTTAGCGCCACCAGGGGGTTCCTGGAATGGCTGAGGAGTTTGCATTAGCAGGGCAAGAGGCCCATGTCCACACACGCCCGCCAACGCTTGGCATCTCGGTGCCTTCTCATCTTTGCCAGGCTAATCGGTGTCAAGCGATGTCTCATTCTGTTTTCATGTGCATTTCTCTGATTGCAGATGAGCCCCACACTTCTGTGCATGCCGTGCCCTCAGCCTGGCCCTAAGCTTCCCTTCCCCCACCTCACGCTGGCTCCATTTCTCTTCTACCTGCCCTTCAGAATTCAGCATCTACAGACAGTTGCCCCTTCAGCAGGCTCTGGTCCCAGGCCGCTTCTCTCCACCCCTCGTCTGCCCTTCTAGGATAGCAGGCTGAAGTTGTCTATAAACTCAGCTGCAGAGTCTCGCACTGCTGGAATCAGAGCCTAATCCAGCACTTGTGGGCTGTGCAGCCTCAACCAAGGGCCTTAACCTCTCTGAGCCTCAGGTTCTTACCTGCAAACCAGAGATTAAAAATAGCACCTCCTGGAAGAGTTTTCCTGGGAATTAGGTGAGACAATCTATGCCAAGTATTTGGCATATAGTAATGCTGAGCAAATGGTAGCTTTTGGGCTTTAGAGTCCTTGGAGTCCTTCTTTGTCATTATGTTTATGCGACTGGCCTCCAAGCCTGGGAGGCCTCCTGGGTGGGGCTGCGTTTGCTGCATGCTTGTATTCCCAGCTGCCAGCAGCGCTGGGCAGTCAGTAAGACCCCGACCAACTCGTGTGTGTCAACCTCACTGGAGGAGATTTAATCCTCAGATGGTGGGTTGCTCTATAGATGCCTTTTAAAATGTCTTTTCCAACGCTGAAATTCTATGATCAGGATATTACCAAGGAAAAAGTTCTCCTTACGAGGTCCTTTCTAAGGTTTCCAAGTGGGGCCTTTATTACAGGCAGCAGGTAATTATAGGAGGCTGCAGCCACCCAGGAGAGCTCCGTGTGCCTGATGGCTAGTTGGTGCGTTTCAGAGGCTATCATCTTTCTGCTGACCCGGGGATCGGACTCCTGGCAGAGGCAGGGCCTCTCCCTTCGGCAGGCAGTGGGAGGCAGCACTGCAGGACCGAGCCTCGAGCTGGCTGGTTCTCCACTGTCCACCCCAGGGGATGGCAGGACAGCGTCTACTGCCATGTGAATAATATCAGGAAAATCATGACAGCAGGAGCAGAGGAGACCTTTAGAACCCCCAGTCCAGGGGTCACAGTCTCACATGTCTTCAGGGGCCACATGGATCATACAAATGGTTAAAAAATAAAAGGTATGGGTGAGACAATAGGGAATAGTGGAGCCTGTGGCTAATCGCAAAACTCATTAGGTGCTAACCAAAGGAGATGGCTGGTGCTCAGCTCGGGGGATTGTCCCTATGGAGAACATGAGCCCAGGTTTCCTGCACCTTCCCTTCCATTTTCTAAGGAAGCCAGAAGTCTAGATTTTTGTATAAGAATTTCTTATTTTTTAAATATTAAAAAAAAATTCTTAGTTTTAAAATTTGCAGCTAATTCAAAGTTTTGTTTTGCTGTACAGTGCAGACAAAACACACCTGTGAGGAACAACTTTCATACCTCTGATTTTAGCCCAATATTTGACAGGTTGGGAAACTGAAGCTCAGCGTTTAGGGACTTGCCAGAAGTCCCCAGGGCTTAGTGACCATGCTGCACACAAGCACACAAGTCCTTTGCATGTCAGTTTGTGTGTGTTATCAACAGCCACTGTCATGGGCTCTACCCACCACCTGTTCTCCAGGCAGGAACTAAAAGCCCAGAGAAGGAAAGGGACTTGCTCAAAGTCACACGGTTTGTAACAACAGAGTCCAGATTAGGACTGGGGCTTCCTGGCCCTCATCCACGGGACTATCCTGCCACTGTGTGGCCAAAAATGACCCTGTAATGATGTCAGTAAAAGCCTAACTCAGGAGGTTGGCACAGCGCAAATTCTGACTCACCACCAACCAGCAGGAAATGGCTGTTATGCCAGTGGGCAGGAAGCTGCTACGGTGCTAATCCTTGCCCAGGGAGAGCGGTTTCTGTGTGTGTTGAGCTAACACGTTCACCCCTGAAGGTGCGGAGATCAACTCCAGCCTCTTTCTGCGGGGTCCCCCCAGCTGGATGCCCGGAGCCAGACTGGGGGCACGTTCTTGCACTTGATCCGGTGTTCTTTAAGAGCCTGCCTGTCAAATCTCAGACTGAGTGAGGGATGTTGATTCTTCTTCGTGATCAGCCACATGGCTTAGGAAATGAACCGGGGCTTGGAGTTAGGAGAGGCAGGAGCGGTTCCAGGTCATGATGTTTTAGCTGTGACACTGGGCTGACCGTTTTAATAATTGTTACCCTGCTAAGGTCACAGAGCTACTGTGAGAGTCTAACTGAGCAGATGGATCTACACTGCCGAGAAAAGGGCTAGAGAAATGTAAACTGGTTTTGTCTTTATATTCCTCCCCTTGAAGGATGGCATCTGAGCTGGGGTAGGAGTGATGGGAAGGAGCTGGAAAATTTTGCAAGTGCAAATGCCCTGAGGCAGCAGCAGGCTTGGAGAGTTCAAGAACAGATATGGAGCTAACGTCACTGGAACAGGAGAGCGAGGGGAAATGCAGGAGGGCAAAGCAGGGGTGGGGGTGGGGTGCCCAAGTACCGCCAGGAGCAGGGTGTGGTCTTGAGAGGGCCACCTGCCTGGCATTTGCCCCAAGACGGTGATGGGGAGCTCACCCCCTGAGGCAGGCTAGGACCGTGGGAGGGAGAGCAGAGAGGTCCAGAAAGTGGAGAAGCCAAGGGCGGAGGGAGCTGGGTGTCCCAACGACATGAAGACATTGAGGAGTGGAGGAGTAGGTCATCTGGGCTGTGAAGATTGAACAGAGTTTGGCTGGACAGCGAGAGGGAGGAGGACTGTGCAGAGAGGGCCTGGATCAGCCACGGGGCCAGTGTGGAAACGGGCAGCGTCACCTCCCTCCCTCCGCACGCTGTGGGTGCACCATGGGGTTGAATCGGAGGCCTGGAACCTGGACTAGAAAGGCCAGGGACCCAGCAAATCTCGAGGGTCTCAGCAGGCAGACCCATGCAGTGTCTGGACCCCCACCCCCTCCATCTGGTGCCCCAGGAATGCAGGACACCCCACTTCTTGCAGCCTTGCTCATTTTCTCAGAAGTCAGGAGGCCCCAGAAGAGGATCTTACTGCCTGAGGATCCAGTGTGAGAGCCATTCAGTCTCTGTTACGCCTGCTCGACTGAGCCATTGTATTAATAATGTGAAAGCAGCCATAGGCAAAACATACACAAATGTGTGGGGCTGTGTTCCAATAAAGCTTTACTGACCAAAGCAGGCTGCCAGCCTGCCAGGCTGCCAGCCGTGGTTTGCCAACCCCTGCCTTCGAGAAGTTTATGTTTCTTATGTACTCGGCCTTTCATGTAAATATGGAATTTTACACTAAGAAGAGGCTTCCCCACTCTAAAATTAAATAAAAGGAAAAAAAAATACTAGAGAAGAAAAAACAGTATTCGAAAGTGGTAAAGTAGAATGCGCCAGGAGTGATGAGTTCTGACAGATGGCTCTGGGCAAGGCCTCGTGGACGTGCTGGCATTGGCCTGCATCTTGGTAGGTCCCAAGTCCCCAGCGGAAGAGGCGTGAGGGGACACTGCAACAGGCAGGGGTGAAGTCATGTGGCAAGGGCCTGGGGGGATCCCGAAGCAGGGGTGGGCCAGAGTCGGGGGTGGCACTCTAGAGGGACTGTGCCTCTCCTGAGCTTTGTTCTTACCGCTGACCTTGATGAGCGTGTTCTCAGGGGACACTGGGCCCATCGTGTCTTGAGAGACGTATCCAGTCAACCACCAGGTCCTTGGCAGCCCCAGTGGGGCCCCGAGTGAGTGAGGACCCCCTCAACTTCTTCCATGGAAGCCGTTGGTCTCCTTCCTTCCCTCTTGATCCCTGAAATCTGGACCCTTCCATGGACTGGGTTGTGAGGTCTGATCTTCAGGAATCACATGAGAATTTTACACTCAGCCAAAGAGGCTCCTCTGTCGTTTTCTCTGATCCTGTTTGGAAGGTATTTCATACACCCAGTGCTGTATTCAAGATATAACTTTCCCACCCTATACAGGTTAATTATGAACTCAGAACCCAAACTGGTTTTGTGAAGGGCCGGTGGGGAGATATATTTGGTTCTCTGAATGTGAGGAGGTCAGACGGACGTTCTCCCCCTTCTCTGCCGCCCCTGGGCTTGGTTAGACTCGTGACGTACTGGAGAAACTGCTTTGGGGCTTGAGCAGAGTGTGGACTCACAGACTCCCAGCTTTCATGTGACCTGGGAGGGCCCTGGGATGATCATATGTGACGCAGAAGGTCTGTGGTAAAGGTGGAGTGAGACACAAAATAACGTGTCACAATTGGCATCAGCTTTAGAGCCCGGTGACCTGGATTTGGGGACTAACTGCTGTCTACTTAGCTGTGTGACCTTGAACAAGTGACTTCACCTTTCTGTGCTTGTCTAAATATGGGGTGATAATAAGGCATCTAATAATAGGTTGTTTGGAAGATCGAGTGGCTTAATCTATGTAATAGTGCATATCTAAGTAGTTAGGAATTGGTAAAGTGCTGGGCACATAGTAGGTGTCCAACAAATGCAACTGTGCTTCTGTTACTAGATGTGCTGGAACGATTCCATTATGTTAATCTTTGGTACTTTCTTGCAAAGACCGCACATTTAATGCCTGTCTACCTCCCTATAAACACTGTTAATTAAAGCCCCCATCTCAGATAACCTTGCTTTTCTGTCCTTAGCAAGCTTTGTCTTGATAAAACTTTCAAAATGTGTTTGTCGATCTTTTAAAACCCCTGAGACAAGTATTTGCTGCTCAAATGTGCCGGGTGTATCAGAAGGATTTAATTCAGGCACTGGGTAATAACGCTGGAGATTGAAGAAGGAAAATGACGAGGTTTTCCTTTCTTTGCCCTCTGTCTGCTGTGGCTATGAGCACTTCTGTTTATCACTTGAAATCCTATTGGAAAAGGTCACTGGTTATTTGCGTGAGTCATGAATGCGAGGACTTAGGAAACAAGAACCAGAGACTGGCTGCCTCAGACGCCTGCCTGCTCCATTCTCCGTCCTTCCCCAGTGGCGGAGTGTGCCCAGAGTTCCTGCTGCTCTCAGCTTGCGGTGGCCGCCCCGGGGCCCAGGAGGACCACTGGGTCCAGTCCCGTCATGCTCTTGGCCATGAAACTGTGCTCAGTGTGGAGTTTTTATGTCACCTTCAATCCACTGTCACAGTTACTAGTGTCCCCACTTTACAGAGCAGAAGACCGAGGCTCCAAATGCCATAGCACTGGTTTAGCCTCGCCCGGCAAGTACGAAGCAGACTTGCTCTCCGGGTTGGCGTGAGCTGTCTCTGAAAGCAAGCACTCTGCCTCAGTTCCTCTCAAACTGTGTCCAGCCGATGTCCCCGCGCCTCCCGCCGCCCGTGTTTCATCCGATGTGAGCTGTAGGGGCGTTGACATATTTATTGGCCTCATGTCTGTTAAGTGCCTGCACACTAAGCGCAGGGACGTAAGTACTTCGGTGTTCGAAAGGCCACTGGCTGGCTTATTCACAATGTCTCATCTTTGGCATTGAAATCTCTGTCGTGAAGGACCTGGCGGGGGCTGTCCACTGAGGACAGGTGTGTGATGCTCCTAAGGACAGAGTGAGACTAGATGGAGTGACCAGAGAGGAGAATGGTGAAGAGCTTTTCTCCTCCACTTATTTGTTGGGTGGTGAGTCACCGCCCTCTGGAGTGACATGATCAGCCCTGCTCCTGTCGCTGACCTTGTCCTGTAAGATTATCCCTGTCACCCAGCACACCAGCGCCACGGCAGCTGAATATGGCCACGGCCGGCTCCCTTCCGCCCCCAGGACCCCATGGACCCCTCCTCAGCCCGAACTCTGCTCTCCTCGCCCCGTCTTTGCAGGTGACTCACTCAGGAGCTCAGGCTAATGTCCTCCCCGTGCCACTCACCCTGTCACCTGCTGTGTTGTCTCGTGTGATCCTCATAGGAGCTTCGGGAGGTCAGTCGTGTGGTTTTTATCTTACAGGCGAGGAACTCTGAGAGGCTCAGTGCCCTACTCACAGTCTCCCAGCCAGTGAGCAGCAGAACAAGGATTGAACCAAACTTGGTCCAGCCCCAGACCCTGTGCCTCAACCACACGGTCAGTGCTGTCCAGTAGAACTTCCCCAGCAATTGGAGTGTTCTGTGCTCACACTGTCCAGTAGGCTTTAACTGCAGGAGGCTGTTAAGCACTTGAAATTTGGCTGGTGCAACTGAGGAACTGTACTTTAAATTTTACTCAATTTTAATTAAATTAGTTAATTTAATTACTGGCACTGATTAGTTAATTAATGAGTGCAACTCAGGAACTGTATTTTAAATTTAAGGTTCAATATTAATTAGAAATAGCCACATGAGGCTAGTAGCTACAAAGAACTGTGACGAGCATGCAGTGTCACCCTACTTACAAGCTAACACATTAGCCTGTTGGCAGATGCTGGCAGAAGACAGGAGCTTTCTGGATCAGAGACAAAGGACTTAACTACTCACAGCACAGCAGGCAGCCTGAGTTTCATGTTTGCATCATTTCTGTTTGCCCCCAAGTCCCATGGGGTTTTCTGCAAAAGTGTTTACCGTTATCTGCTCTGTTATGTTTGCTGTGTAAGCATTCAGAAGAGAGGGACTTTATCTTGTCCACTGTTCGGTCGCCAGCATCACAAAAGGGTCTGGGACATTCTGGGAACCCAATGAGTCTCTGCTAAATGACTGATGGCTTCTGGGTTCCCATTTATAATAAGACAAGACTCTGGACCAGGTGGTTGTTGAGGATCCTCCTTGCTCTTAAAAAAGTTTTCTGAACTTGAAAGAGTGCCCCACTTTTGAAGTTGTTTCTTCCTGATGGTTGCTGGTCAGACCAGCCTCACACAGGGGAGCTCAGTTCCCTCCCAGCAGAGCCTGAGGCAGGGGTTCAGTGCATGTGGGTGACTGAGAAAGTGTTCCAAGAGAAGGGGTAGGGAAACAGAACTGGGCAGGGGGAGTTTCTGAGCTAGGTTGTGCTCCTAACTGCAGTTGACCTTCAACGTGATTCCACGGGGAACCCCAGAGCACACCCTGCACCATGGGGCTGCCCTACAAGCTGTCCCACATTGAGGCAAAGGGGCCCAGCCCCATGTAGTCTCGTGTTCTTCAGTCATTGTCTGTGAGCTGCCCAGGTTGGCGGGGGTGAGAGGGTGGTCACCTCCCAGGTAGGGCAGCTCCTGCTTGGCCACGGGAAATTCTCTGGAGCAAGAGGCAACTGTGAGCTGCCAGCAGCCAGTGGTCATAGCCGCTGAGGGGTGTGGCCCCACCTAGAATAGGCCTCTGGGCAGAGTGCCAACAGCATCTACTTTGCAGGGAACCAGCACCTTCTAGGTAGCCCGACTCCAGCTAAGGAAATGAAAACCTGAAACCTGCCTTCCCAGGTGAGGTGACTCCAAGGGTCACTGGGAGTAATTTGCTACCTAAGGAAAGACCAGTGGCTCTTGGTTACCATCCTTGTCCCCTCCGTGCTGCTCAGGTTTCCTATATGTCCTCTAGTTCAGCCCAGAGAAAAAAGAAGGTCTCCTGTTCTGAGTGTCCCTACGGTGTGCCAGGAACTATTCAGGGAGCTTGGCATATATTATCTCATCTAACTTTCCCAACAACCCCAAGAAGTGGGCCTTGCAGTGCCTGTCCCTGTGAGGTGGGAGCCGTGGCGGGCAGAGGTGAAATGGCTGGAAATGGCAGTGCCAGGACTCGCAGCACCGTATTCTGGACCAAAGCCCGTGCTCTGTCCCCACTGCCCCCACGAGGTTGGGTGGGGGAGAAGAGGCATCACCAGACTGTGCTTCTTTCCTTCCTTTCTCCAGGCAGCCCCATAAAGCACTGCGGAACTTCTGGGAGCAGAGAGGGAAGTCAAACCATGAACCTTTTCCTGTGGTTTCCCTTACTGATAAGTGGTGGAGTTGGAAAAAAATGAATCTTTTCCCAAAAGCATGGAAGCACATTCATTTCTCTTCTCTACTGTCACCCAGAGTCTGATTCAAACACCAAATTACCTGCACTCCACAGAATTGAGAACACACTTCTTACATTGACTCCTTGGATTTTTATCTTTTCTTCCTGCTGCCTACAATCATCTGAGGCTCCCAGTTGCCCTGGGGTCAAGGCCAAACTTTTAAGTCTGGCTTTTGAGGTCCCTCTGTAGTTTGCTAGCTGTCTTCCAACCAGTACCGTCTCTCAGGATTGCCCACCACCACCTCCCCCTGTAATGCAGAAAGGAACTGGTGTTTGTTTATTTGCTCAATGCCTAAAAATTAGCTCCTGTTTAGGGAATCCTCACCACCAGCCTGGGTGGGGTTGAGCACTTTGTGTGTGTTGTCTTGTGTGATCCTCACAAGAGCCCTGTGAGGTCAGTCCTGTGGTTCTCATTTGACAGATGAGAACATGGGAATCCAACAGGTTCAATGACCAACTCACACTCTCACAGCCAGTGAGTAGTAGAACAAGGATGGAGCCAAAGCCTGTCTGGCCCCAGATTCTGTGCCCCAACTGCTCGGCCAGTGCTCTCCAATAGAACTTTCCCAGTGACAGGAATGGTCTGTGTCCTTACCGTTCAGTCCAGCAGCCACTAATCACATGAGGCCCTTCAGCACTTGAAACTTGGCTGGTGCAACCGAGGAACTGTCTTTTAAATTTTATCCAATTGTAATTAAATTAGTTTAATTAGTGGCACTAATTAATTAATGAGTTACAACTAAGGAACTGTATTTTAAATGTGAAGTTTAATTTTAATTACAAAGAGCCACATGAGGCCGTAGCTGTAAAGAACTATGATAAACCTGAGGTGTCACCCTACTTGCAAGCTAACAAATTAGCCTGTGGGCAGATGGTGGAAGAAGATAGGAACTTCCTGGATCAGAGGCAAAGGACTTTATTACAGCTTGGAGGGCAGCCTGAGTTTCCTGTTTGTGCTATTTCCACCTGCCCCCAAGTCCCATGGGTTTGCTTCATAGATGAGGAAACATGATCTTTTATAATGGGCTGCAAGTAAACCCTCAACCTTTCTCCTGGAGGGAGACATTATCTTTATGATACTGACCGTAAGCAAACTTGAGCTCTGCTCTAGGGGGAAACACTATTTCTATGTTCCATTATCTGTGCATCCTTAAAAAGATAGCCTAGAACAAAAACCATTAGTGCTTCTGCTCGTAGACACACAGAAGTACAAGAGACCCATAAAAAATTGCCACTTGACAGTGGATGCTGCTTTGGGTATTACAGCTCCAAATTATGTGCAGTGCCTATTCTGGGATGTTTCACATGTGTTATATCACGGACCGCCCCCCAGGTGTCTGCAGAGTTAGCCTCAGTTTCCCTGTTTTACAGATGAATGAACTGCAGCTCACTCCCACCCAGCTTCCTGAACTTTCCTATCGTGGATCTTCCTCCTGATTACCAACTCTCCCTCCTTCCCCTTGCTTCCCCAAAAACACAAAAAGTCGGAATGTTTGTCTTCCTCACTCCCTTTCAGAACTTTACCCTCTAAGACTCTAGAGTTCTTTTTCTCTCCTGCCTTGTCATGTTTTCCCATCTTTGCAGAGCGGCTGCCAGTTTCACCCTCTCCCTGAAACCCTCCGTGCCCGGCCCAGCCTGTGCTGGCCTCGCCTGTCTCTTCTCTGCCGCGGAGCATCCTGTCCCTGCTCTCAAAGGGCAGACCCTGTACCTTCCCGTGGCCACTCTCTCCCAACATTGCCCACCTCGGGACTTGGGGGGAAAACAGACCAACAAATAAGGACTCAAGAAAACAAAACCAGCGTGAAACCAACAACTGTGATCTCAGGTCTTAAATTGACTTCCTGGTTCACTACCCACTTTACCTTCCAGGCGCCAGGGAGTGTGTGAATGGGCTTGACTCTTTCCCAGAAAGGGGAGATATTTTGAAGTGACTCAAAGAAAAGCTTGCTGAATTGTGTTGCGTTTTGGTAAATCCACCCATGAGGGTAGAGAAACTTGACATTTTCCTTCCAAGCCAGCATAAGGAATGAGTCTCATTTCCTCCTAAACGAGCAGGAGGCAATGGAAGGATGCCCAGGCTGGTCTCGGGAGACCAGGTTCTAGTCCAAGTTCTGAGGCTGGCTGGCTGTATGACCTTGGAGATGGCCCTCTCCTTTTCAGGCCTCAGTTTCTCATGTGTGAAGCGGGGCTGGAGGTGGGGGAGGGGAGGCAGACCCTCCATGCTCCAGTGACTCTCTGGGCCTGGGGGGCCTGGGAGGGAGCTTCCTGAGAACCCAGTGCCTCTCTGCTCCTCCCAGCCTACTTCCTGCTGCCTTCTGAGCAGGACCGGCCCTCCACCTCTCCCTGTACAGCGGAGACCTCCCACAGTCTGGCCGAGGGAGCACCATTATGAGGAGCAGCACTTGACCCAAATCCAGCCCCTTCCGTCTCTAGCCCTGACACAGCACATCGTCATCCTCATCATTACTGACACCGTGCAGGGAACTCTGTGTTATCTCACTGAATCCTTGCAGCAGCCCCAGGACACGGGGACTCATATCATCCCTGTTTTGCAGAGGAGGAAACTGAGGTTCGGAGATGGAGTGGCTTATCTGGCCCCTGAGCTGCTACGTGGCAGCGCCGGGGTGAAAGTCCAATCTCCTGACCACCTACTCAGTTCTTACAAATCAAAGGTTTGTTGGTAAGAGATAGAATAATCGCAGGAGGAACCTGGTGTTTGTCAACTTTGCTGCGTAACAACAATCTCTAAGCTCAGTGACTTGCAACAAATGCGTATTTCTTGTTCACGTGGCACACGAGAAGGCTGTGTGGGTCTCTGCTGCGGGTCAGCCATGGCGCCCAGTGTTTCACGACTTTTCTCAGTCTCAAGTCCACGCTGAAGGTTGTCACACACCAGGACGTGCCGTCCTCAAACCAGACATGAACCATGCAGTCAAATTTCCGCCTTCTGCTCAGAGATGGCACGCGCTGTGACTGCTCACCCGCTGTTAGCCAAAGCAAGGGACATGGCCAAGCCCAGCGCCATGGAGCGGAGAGGCATAGTCCTCCCACAGTGAGAGGTGACGGGCCGCAGGCAGGTGATAAACAGTTGTGTGACACAGTTGGCCACGCTGGGCTCTGCAGATGGATGCCTGGGTCTGACTCCCGGCTCTCACGTGGTAGGTGTGTGGCCTTCAGCAGGTCCTGTGCCTCAGCTTCCTCATCTGTAAAATGGGGGTGATACTTACAGCCCTGCGTTAGTTTGCTAGGGCTGCCAGAACAAAATATCACAAACCGAGTGATGTAAGCAACAGAAATTTCTCTTCTCACAGTACGGGGGGCTGAGGTCCTAGACCAAGGTCTTGATAGGCTTGGTTTCTGGTGAGCGCCGTCTTCCTGGCTTGCAGACAGCTGCCTTCTCCCTGTGTGCTCACATGGTCTCTCTTCTGCGCATGGGGAGAGAGCTCGGTGGTGTCTCTTTCTCTTTTTAGGGACGGGAGTTTTATCACATTAGGACCCTACCCTTGGGACCTCATTTAACCCTAATACCTTTCTAAAGGCCCTGTCTCCAAATACAGCCACATTAGAGGGTGAGGCTTTAACATGTGGATTTGGGGGATGGGGAGGACAATTCAGTCCATAGCAAGGGCCAATCTTGCAGGGCTGTTGTGATGCCTGAACTGGGTTAGGCACCTAGGACAGTGTCTGGCTCACAGCCAGCCCTGAATAAAACTAGGGTGCTCCTGGTGCCCTGGTGGTAGCATGTCCCACGTTATAAAGATTGGGCATTGCCCTGCAATGATAGTGCCTCATCTGGTTTCTCTTGATGTCCTTTGGCACCTCTCCCGATTCTTGGCACAAACTAGGTGCTCAGAAAATAGATATTTGACTCCTACAGTGAAGCACGAGGCAGTTGACAGAGGCGACCAGGGTGTGAGGAGCCCTGAGCCACGCTCCCCACTGCCTTGCTGACCTGCTTTGTGACCTTGGCCAAGTCTCGTGCCAGCCAGGATTCATCACGCTAAGTCAAAGCTTGTTTTGCCAGCAAAATCAGCAGATTTGAGTTTTCTTGAGGCCTTTCGTGCCTGTTTCTAAGGAGTTGGGGAATGTTCACAGCCAAGGTTGACTCAGAGAGATCATTTTTTACAAAAATGTGCTTGAAAACTCCAAAGTGACGGTACTTCTCCACCCCTTCCCATAGATACTGACCCCAGCAGAGCACCGCGATGACCTGCAGGACCCAGCTGGGGACGGGTGGGCATTAGGATAACTTAACTCTGGCTGCCTCGTGTCTGCGGAAGTTTCTGGGTCAGGCTGATAAGCCCGAGTGTTTTCTTGCTCCTGAGTCTCCACCCACAGACAAGGAGCCATCAGGCTCTGGGCGCCCTTGGGGGACTGCATGGCCACCCGGAAACCCCCAGTTGCTTTTTCCTTCCTCACACATGTTAGCTTTCCCGCATCTGGCCTTGCTTAGGAAGGGCTGTGTCTGAGGCTGTTTAGCAGAGGTCTCTGTTAGCTGGGAGAGACCAAGGGACGTGGGGACTGCCGGCCTGTCCATACCCCAGACTGTCCACACCCCTGGCTGATGTGGCCCAGCCCTGCCGTGGCGGGGGGTGTAGAACAGTTCTCGGCCTCCTCCTAGCTCACTGCTAGTTAATTCTGTGATGACTAATTCAGTGCAGTTTTGACCCTCCCAGCCTCAACTTCCTTGTCTTGGAAATGGGAACTAACACCTTCCGTGGGATGTGCAGCTTCTGTCCCGGAGTAGATGATGACAATTGCTAAGTCCAAAAGGGAGCGTTGCCCACATGCCAGGCCTGCTTTACACTCTTCACCTTTGCTGACCCTCTAAGTCTGCTCCGCAACCTTGGGAGGTAGGCACCATTCTTCTTTACAGATGAGGAAACTGAGGCACAGCGGGGTTAAGTGACTCGCGGCAGGATGTGCAGCCAGTGAGCTGGGGATGTCCCCAGCGGCCGGGCTCCACAGCCCGTGCTCCTCAGCACCCTGAGGGCCGCCAGACTGTGTCCCTCCCACCACCAAGCATCCCTGCATGTGGGGAGAAGGGACGCAAACCACACATGAGGGATGTTCTGGAAAGTGACTGCTTTTCATTAAACTATTCTGTTGTTTTCAAAAATTCCTCTTTAATGTCTTTTCCCTGGCAAGTCAGGCAGCCAGCCCCAGCGGCAGCCCCGCCCCGGCACCTCCTCCATCCGCAGGCCTCAGGTATTATTAGTGTCCCAGGGCCGCTGGGCGTCCTGTATTGATGGCGCAGGTGCGGTCAGTGGAGAGGGAGAGAAAGAAGCCCACGGTCTGCTCTTGACCGTTCAGAAAGTTCTTTCCGTCTCCTCTCCTGAGGAGAAGGCATTCCACACCCTCAGGGTGACAGGAGCTGTGACCAAGCCCCAGGGCAGATGTCACTATCATTTGTTGTTGTCATTTACCAAGGGCTGTCCTCATTCAGCATTTAGGAAAAATGCTAAGGCAGCAGCATGGGCACCTCCCCGATCCTCAGTTCAAGTTTTCATTCTCTTCACAAAATGCTCAGTTGTCTGTTTCCTGCCAGTTAGAAGAATATTCCAGAGTCAGAGCCACCTCCCACCCCCGGCCACTGTGGTCTGCGACCTGCCCCCAGCCCTGTTGCAAGTGCCACCTGCACACACGCCTCCGTGGGGAGGGGATGGCCGTTGACTTGCAGCCTGGGTTCCAGCCCCTGTCTTGTCCCCACCGCCCCTGGGACCCCGCCCAGCTCCTCAGCCTCTGAGCTCCGGTGTCCTCCTCCGGTGATGGCCAGGCTGGAGCAACCTGCAGGGACAGTCGTGAGGTTAAATAATGGATGTGGAAGGGCTTAAGCCGGAGCCGGGCACACAGCCAGTCCCGGAGAAGGAGCACGCCCTCCTCTCGTTTTCTGTCTCTCCCAGCCCTCCTCATCCTTCAGGGTTTGGGCCAAGAGCCCTGTGTCCTGGCCACCTTTGCTTTGTCCTTCCCCAACCCCCGTGTTTTACACACTGGTTGAAACTCCAGATTTAGCGTTTTTTTTACAACAGGAAGCAGCCGTGGAGATCATGCAGCCGGAGCTTTCGTTTTAGTTTGGGGCCCAAAGCCCCAGCACTCAGGTCCCCTGGCTCCCGTCCAGTGCTCTTGAGGTGACTGTGCCCTCCGCTCCCCACACCGGGGCTTGGCAGGTGCTTCGCACAGCACTCTGTGTTTACGCTGGGCAAGCCGAGCATGCTGCAGAAACTCTCCTGGCAGAGCTCCACACCCTCTCCCGGTGGTAAGTCTCAGCATTTTTTCCTACTTTCCAGATGGAGTAACTGATGCTCAGAAAGGTTAAGGAACTCCACTGAGGCCACAGGGCTGGTGAGTGGCAGAGTGGGGTTAGAGCCTGTGCTCTGAGTGGCCTTGCTTCCTTTGCCATAGGCCATGTCACGATGGTGGTCCTCCTTTGCCAAAGCTCGGGCTCTCACGGGGAGACCTGCGACTCCGTTTTCTGTTTTGTTCACACAGATTCCTGGGTTGATAAAGAAAGAGCCCCTGGTGCCAAGAAGTAGGGTGGTATTTGAGAAAAACAGCCGCATTCCCCACAGTGCCCCGCTCAGGACAAACCCGGAGCCTCAGCCCACGTGGGTTCAGGAGTGAGCCCCCCATGGCTGACGGAGGCCCGCGCCACCCTCTGGAGAGGGTCACTCGGGGCTCCAGGCTCTTTAGGAACCAGACCCCTCGGCCCCGTCCTGTTCTCACTACCCCGAGACCAGGCCAGGTGTCTCCATGTGTGCCGTGTGCCTCATCCTGCCGCAGCCACCGGGGAGGACTCAGCCTTGCCTACCGCAGCTCTGGGCGCTTGTATAGTAACACAGTGTGGTTTTGTAGTATTTTTGGTTTTGTTGTTTTTGCAAAAGCCAAAGGAAGTCTGTAGGCCGAGTTCTGCCTTCCCCTCCCTGAGGACGGCTGATCTACTCTGTCAGAAACAAGCAAAGCTCGGCTAGGAGCGGAAAACCTCCAAACGCAAGCTGCAAAGATCAGAGGGCACCTGCTCTAGCCAGAAACCATACCTGGCTGTTACGGGCAAGGCCGATTTGAATTTCCCACTGTGATCATCCCATTTTCTGTATGAGGACTCTGAGGCCCAGAAATGGCCACACTCCTCACCTCTCATGTGGCACAAACCAGAGTGAACCTTTGCTCCTGAGCACTGAGTGCCTGGCTGTGTCACAACTCACTCAGCCTGCAGGGTTCTCAGCTAGGAGGACGTAGCAGTTAGGGGGACAGGAACTTCCTGCCTCCTGGTGGGGTAGACAGAAACACAAGTGATCCAGTGTACAACAGAGTGTTAGTTCGTGATTAGGGCTATGCAGGGAAATGCTGCAGAGCAGGTGAACAGAGACAGCGATGCTATTTTAGGGTGATCAGGGAAGGCCTCTCCAAGGAGGGCATTTAGTCACAACCATGTATGCAGTGAGAGAGCATGCCAGGCAGATTCTGGGGTAAGAATATTTTTGGCAGAGGGAACGGCATGTGCAAAGGCCCTGAGGCAGGGAATATGCTTGGTGTACCATTGCACTCTTTGAGTTTGGTTCTCTATGCATTTGTCCCCTCACACTCCCTCCCACACAGCTGCTACTTATCTCTAGTGTCCCTTGGTCTGTCATCTCCAAGTGTCTGTAGTAGTATGGCAGGGGGGTTGTGCAGTAAGAAAAATCTAGTAGAATGGAATAGGGCAGAAGAAAGGAAACTACTTAATTCTCTTTGCACAATTTCACTTTTTGGTGAAATTTCAAATAGTTTCATATTCTTGCTTTGCATATATTATCAAAACATATTTTTTTAAACTAGGACTGTGAGTTTTCAGCAATCCACTGTAATCCGCTATTTCAGGCCCATCTTTCCAGGCAGAGTGGGAGTCTGGATTCAAAAATCGCAGAAATAGGACAAGAAATAGTCTTGGAGACTACACTGCTGACCTTGTGCTGACCTCAGGGTCGGCAGGCAGTCAGGGACTGCTGGGGGGTGCGGAGGCAGACAGACCTTTGTCCTGGCATGGCCACTGGGCTGAGCCTCCCGTCTGTGGACACGGTTCACCCCTCCATTGAGTGGTGGCATCAGCACCCACCTTGCTCCTGCCGGAGCAGCTCATGGGGCTGGGTGTATGGAAGGGACATGCTTGGGTTTCCTCACTCCCAAAGGAGTCCTAGCTCTCCTAGCTCCCCGGGGAGCCCAGGTTCTAGTCCTAGTGCCATCCCAGACTAGTGTACAACCTTGCACAAGTCACATCCTTGCCTGAGCCTTGGAAAATTTATGGTCATCCGTGTGTTCCCCTGTGGCCCTGAAATGCTACACCCTTTGCCTCCTAGGCAGGTAGCAGCCAGCCACAAGGACAGAGCCTTCTGCCAGCTCCCCTTAGATTTTAGCAGATGTCTGTATCTTAGCAAAGAGATGCCCTGTGAAGGGGGACACTCCCTTGTCTCTCCTGCCCCAGACATATGGACCACAGCTTCAGACCATCCTCACCTGTCTCTGACCTGGGACCTGTGGCTGCAGAACCAGAAACTCATTTCTGGAACCGCAGAATGTGTCTCTTTCCTTAGAGCCCAGAAGGACTTACTGAGTCTTCCATTAACTGAATCTCATTCAGCTGGAAAAATAATAATCAGAAAGCAATTCTGCCTGCCTACTGGCCTGTGAGCTCCTGAAAGTTTCTCGTAAGAAATGCTCAGAAAGCTGCTGCGCTGTGGTACTCGGAGCCCAGCCCTGCCTGTGTCCTTGCGAAGGACCAGCAAGCCCATCGCCAGTCAGCATCACTGGGTTCTCCAGCTGTCCCTCTATCCACTAAAGAAGACCCAGAGAGGGGCTGGGTCAGGGGTACAGAACTAAGTAAGACGCTGAGTGTGCCTCGGCGGTGGCTCAGCCCCAACCTGACCACTTTATCCATTTGGTAAAACTCCAGAGGGTTCTCAACTTTATTACTCACTGTTCAACAAGCCGCATGAGCTTCATGTTTGTGCTGGGCTCCCTGTTGCCCCTAAGGCCCCCAGGGGCCAGGCAGAGGCCTGCATGGGCAGTGGGTTGCAATACAGGGCAAGAGCACCAGGCTGGGGGGATCCACCATTTGGTAACAAACGGCAAGCAGGCCAGCTTTTAATCCCAGAGGGAGAAATTGCCTCATGTCTCGTGATCGGTTGCTGCAAACACAACCCAGGTACAGAGCAGTCAGAGCCTTGCATGCTTAGTCTACCCAGCAAGACGTGTAGGAATGCAAGAGACCCCTGGCGGGGTGTCTCCGAATTATAGGTTAGTGTCCAAAAAAATGTAGATTGGAATGCTAGGTATAATTCTTACCAAGTGTGAGATTGGGTAAGTTGCAATCACTGGACTTCTCTTAGCCCGAGTTTCCTTATCTGTAAAATGGGAATGGTGCCTCCCTTTCAGCGGATCATCGAAGATAGTGTGATGACTCTTCTAGGAACACAATGGGGAACAAAGGAAGGTCCCTGAGCACAAGGAACTGTGGTGTTGGTCATTCCTGGGGAGAAGGAAAGAGAAGAAGTGGAAAAGGATCAGGACACCAGAGGGGCGAAAGGAAATAGCTGGGATGGCCCCTGTCTAGATCTTGTGCCTCTCTCCAGCCCCACGCTGTGCTTCTGGAGAGAGCTGGAGTTTCCTACCCAGTGTCTCTCACATGCAACTCATGCAGGAGAAGTCCCTGCCTCTACCCCAGGATGCTCAAGACAAGGATTTGCACTGCCCCGTCTCATACATGAAGGCAGCTTCTGGAGGTCACCCAGCTGGCAGAGTATCAGAGCGGGAACTCAGATCAAGGTTTCTTGCCCAGTGTCCTGTGTGTTCTGCCACACCCAGAAACCCCCCTAGACCTCCTGCCCCATCAAGCCTTGGTTTCTCTCTCAGACCCAAGGAGTGCAGCCAACCTTGGCCAGGCCCACCTCTCATTACTGCATTGTAGGAGAAGATAAAGCAACACCTGTGTGTTTTAAAGCCAGCTGGGCAGAACAAGATGCTTTTAAAATATTGAGCTCCTCATGTGGGAGGCCCTTTGATGGGAAGCCAGGGACAAGGTGTACAACCCTCCTGCCCATCCCTCAGGAGGGCTCGTGGCGTGGGTTGGGGGGCACACTCCCCATGTTGAATGCCCACTGGCAGGGATGGAGGGGCCCACTGCAGCCCCTTGGGCCACGAGGGCATTTAACATCACCAGCAGCCCAGCATAGCTGTTGCCCCTCTGTCCTGCCAGACTCACCTTCTCATCGAAAGGAGGAAGAGTGGCATTTATGATCACTGCCCCCATGGGTGCACCCTCAGCTGCAGGACAGGCTCTATCCAGGGCCCCAGGCTGCTGAAACCAGCCCAGGCTGAGAGGCAGATACTTAGAAGAGCTTGGCCTCCGGAGCCAGACTGCTCAGTCCACCATTGAGCTTCATTCTTACAAAATGTACAGCCCTGGGCCAAGAGATTTAACCTGTTTATCTAATCTCCTATCTGCTAAATGGGCATGTTAATAGATTTCAGAAGTTTACAGGAATAAAACTCTTGGACCAGCTCTTAGAACTATACTGGGTACAAAGTCAGTGCACAGAAATGTCTGCTTTTACTAGAGAAGGAATCAGATAGGTTAGTAGCCCTTCCAGAGGTGAAAGTGCTTCATTTCCTTATTCTATTCTCTCAGGATTCTTAGGGCATGTGTTGCTGTGTCCTGTTTTTGCATACAAGGGCAAGATGTGGCAGGGTGTGGTCAGGTGGCTTGTCCAAGTCACACAGCTACTGAGGCTTTGGAGTGGTCAAGCCCTTTCCCCATGGAAGTGGGGTCCGGGCCTGGGTTCTCGTCCTCCGTCCACGGCTAACAGATACCTGACTCTGAGGATGGCCTTGAGGTGCCTGAGCCCCTTTGGTCAAATAAGAGCTAGACGATGAGACATCTTCATTACTGTTAATTCCACGGGTGGGACTCGCCCACGAGGGGCTGGGAAGTTGCAGCCTTGTGGCATGTTCCCCGACCCCCAGCGCCATCCCCACGTGGCTTAAAAAGCAAACACCCACAGGACAGGGTGCTCACTGCAGGCAGAGCTGCAGCACCGGCATCTCACGCTCTCTGTGGCTCCATGTCCCCGTCCCCTCTTGTCTGCAGCCCCGAGCCTCACCAGGGCTCTGGCCTTGGCTGCTCTAAAAGCGCGCTGGCCCGTCATGCCCACCCCTGCCTTCCCCTCTGGCTGCCAGTCCCCAACTGTTCGGCAATCCCTTGTCAGGGGCCAAGGTCTCCTTTCCTGAGTGCAGGGCCTAGAAGGGCCCCACAGCAGACGGCTAGGCCTGTTTCTGATGAGAGCTGCCTGTCCTCTCCTCCGGGAGCAGGGGATGCTGGGCCAGGGCAGTTTGATCCCGTGACCCCACTGGACTCTGTGACACCCTGCAAGCCTCGGTGTAGGGATAGTTCCTGCCAGACGCCTGCTGTCGCCTGGTGCTCGCGCCTGTCTCGGAAGCCTGGAGTGCGCAGCAGCAGGGGTGTATAATGCAGTTTGAATCCGCATTCTGGACCCCACTCGAGGTTGCCCCCCAACCCCTCCAGGAGCCTTCTGGATGCCCCTGCAAATCAGTAGAGTAAAAACATTACCATGGAAGTCAGGGGACTGTGACGAAAGGTATCTCTTTAAGCCACATGTCAGACTTTCTGGATCTCAGCTTCAGGGCTACAAGGCAGCCTCTCCGTCCTACATGAGGCTTTAGAACCCTCGACAGACCCCTGAGGGCTGGCGCGGTGGCGGCTTGGTAGCTCTGAATAGTCCTTCCTTCGTGGGGACTAGTGTGCCACCCAAATTGGGGAAATCCTTTTTTCTGGGCACAGGTGTGAGCCTGGGCGCTTACAGTGCGCCTGCTTAAATTCCTGACCACATTACACGCTTCTGACGTCGCTGAGATGTCTTCAGGCTCCAAATTTAGCACCCCTCAATCCACACGCGTAAGGAGATTTGTGGATTTAAATTCTTTTTGTGCAGCTGAGAATATGAAAACATACCCGACTCCTGCTCATGTGACCCTAATCCTGGCTAATCGTGTTTCTCTGGGGCACTTCTCCACACCGCCCACTCAGCACCAGTCTCTGTGCTTAAGGGACACTTTGTTTTCTCCCCCAGCTCCCCAGCAAAGGAACAAGTAAGAGAGACTCAAGTGAGAGGCGGAAGATCTTCGGGCACAACCAAGGGTTCTCCCACCTGCTGGCACCTCTGGGCTAGAGTCAGTGCAGGAGGTAGTGGGGAAACTGAGGCCCCAAAGGAGATGGGCTTCCCAGGGGACGTGAGATGGGGACTGGCTCCCCTGGGGTGTCCTATACACCCCACTCCAATCCAGCCTCATATGCCGGTTGCAATGACTACTGTTGCTGCAAACCGGTTCAAAAACCTTCGCCCACACCCCCAAGTTCACGTTCCGGAAGACGTCCACGGTCTGGCAGCACGCACTGCAGCCTTTCAGAAGGGCACCCTGCTTTCCACACTGCTGTGTACCCATCGCCAGTCCTGCGCACTCTCTTGGGAGGCCATCCTCTGTATCCCCTGCCCTCCGCCATCAGAGCCCTGTCTCCATGCTGGATCCCAAACTGGCCTAGTCTGTGGCTTCACTATGGAGCAGTGAAGACAAACATACCGTCAGCTGTGTTCAGAGCTGCATTACAGGCATTGTCACGGCAAGAGCTGAAGAGCAGGCTTAGGAATCAACCCGAGCCCTTCCTGACCGTGTGACCTTGAGTAAGCTACCTACGTCCAAGAGCCTCAACTTTCCCCATCTGTAAAATGGGGTTATGGCACACCTCCCTAATAGGACCCAAAACCACCTGTTTCACACCCTGCCTGGTCTCTAAGAAGCTGCAAAGCCTCTCAGAGCCCAATTTCCTCCACTCCAAAGCAGAGGTAACGGTGCTCGCCCTAAGAGCCACTGGGCACTTTAGCCAGGTGTCCACAAAAGAATGTGTCAGAAGTTGACGCTGTCTGAAATGGGCAGGCCGTGCACAGATTAGATGAGGAGGCAGCTGGGGCCGCCAAATGGATCCTGAAATAGGGAGACCAGAGGCCACCAGATTTGGTTAGAGAGAGTCCTTGAGCCTTTGTCTGCAGGAAAAACAATGAAGATTCTTTTTGATATTTAAGCCCAGCAGGAGTCAGAGAGCAAACTAGTGGGAGAGGACAGAGCAGATCCGACTCCAAGAGGGGCTCAGGAGTAGGTCAAGCTAAAGCCTCCAATTGGAGCAGCTGTGGACGGGCTAAAGGGACCTTGCCCTGGGGCTCCGCTGGCTTTGGCTGCATTTTTGTGGGAGACAGAGCTGGGGAGGGGCTGCTGGCTGTCACGAGGAGGCTGGGAGCATCCCCCTGATGGGACCTCGAGTGTCTTGAGCCTGGAACCTGAATGGTGCAGGGGAGCCCTGGTGCCATGCCTGCCACAGGCCCTGTCAGCGGCCTGTGCCTAGACAACAAGTCCACTGACAGCTGAGTGCCCCACAGCAGTTAGAGCAGGGTTTGGGAGGATTCCAGAAAGAGCAGCTACCCAAGGCGATAGGGGAGCCAGGACTCAGGGGGTGCAGCAGGGCCAAGGCAGCTCTTTCTGCAAATCCTCTGGGGCTGCCAGGAGCTGTTCCCAGCTTGGGTGTCTGGGGGGCAATGCAGGGGGGTGAGGCTGGGCTGCTTTCAGGGCGTTTCTCCAAGGGTGGCAACTGAATAGACCATATGGTCAACAGTGCCACTTAGAGCTGTGCAACAAGCAGCTGGGGGGGTCACCTGGGTTGGTCATGGTGCTTGCAGGACACCGTAAGGGTGGCACTGTCCCTGGGGATGGAAACAGTGGAGGTGTTTCCAACCCTAGGACTGAAGGGACAAGAACGGAGACTTACTGAAACCCCAGAGAGAGCCCGTATGTGGACAAGAGCAAGAGGCTGCCAGCATGTGGCTGCCCCACAGGGAGGACGCCAGGGCAGTCACCACCTGACTGTCATCCCCTCTCTCCAGCCAGCCTCCTGTGCACTTTCCCATTGGCCAGACGCAGCAGGAAGACGATGGCATGGCAGCCATTGATGCAGTCTGGCCCTAAGGCCAGCCCCTGGCACAGAGCAGGGCAGAGAAGGTACAGGGGACATTTGGAGGGAAAACAAAGATGCCGGCTCACTGCCTGAGCCCCTGGCAGGCCAGGCTGCTACAGCGACACACACAGCCCTCCCCGGCAGGCAGCACCAGGCTGTGGGGTGGCCCTGGGGCAGCGGCCATTCTGGCAGCCCCGACTTGGCCTCCTACCAGTTGTGGCTCAGGCACAGCTCCCAGGGGGCGGCCCAGCCCTGTCCAGTACCATCCACTGTCTCCCTGTCTGGCTTCCCTGCCACGTGACTTCCATGCTCTCAGTTCCTCGGACTCACCTGCGGCTTCCCCTGCCCAGGAGGCTCTTATCCTCTCTGTCTAGTCACCTATCCAGCCCACAGGCCTCGGGCCATTAACCACTCCTTCAGGACACCCACCCACCGTCCCGGGCCCCTCTGTTCCCTGGTGCGGAGGCTACAGCGTGAGTCAGCTCTCCAAAGGGGTAGAGCCGGTAGAATATTTGTGCGTGTATATTAAGAGATTCATTTTAAGAAATTGGCTCAGGCAGTGGTGAGGGCTGGCAAGTCCGAAACCTCTGGGGCAGGCCAGAGTGTGGGAACTCAGGCAGGGCTTGATTTCTGTGTTGCTTTCTTTTCCGGGAAACCTTAGTTTCTGCTCTGAAAGCCTTCAGCTGATTAGATGAGGCCCACCTGAATCAATTTCCTTTACTTAAAGTCAGCTGATCGTAAAGGTTAACGACATCTGCAGATGACCTTCCCAACAACACCGAGACTAACTCCTGGACACCACGGCCCAGCCACACTGACACATCACATTCAACCATCTCAGCCATTCTAAATTTTTTATATGATTCCTTAAGATCTCAGCCTCTGGCCCAGCCTGCAGTGTTGTTTCAGGAGGGCAGTGGGGGAGGTCATTCTACTTTCTCTAACCATTATTTTGTCCAGCACTTGACAGTGACCGTCAGACAACAGGTGTCCTCTAAGTGATTGTTGAATGAAAGAAAGTGAGAGAGAGAGAGGGAATATGCAGAGCAGGGTGGCAGTGTTAGATCAGGGGCGTTGCCAGGACAAAGTGGGATGGTGGGTGCAAAGCACCTGGCACATGGGAAGCGTTCAACTCAGACACACGGTTTCTCCTGCATTGTACACCTTGCCATCCACGGTCCACACTCACATGCTGTTCTTAATTTCTGAAACAAGTGATGATCCCAACGCAGGTGACATTTTCCTGATAGGAATACTGATATTTTCAGGAATTGTTCTGTGCACTTTACACACATATATATATGTATATTTATAAGCCAATAGCATGGATTCCGGTGTGCATGAAATATTCAAGACTGTCCGTACCGTGATTGTAATAGAGGGGCTATATCTTTGGAAAGTGACTGCCAAGTCTAGCCAGCTATCCGCTCATTTGTTCACTCAGCTGAGTCGGGTTAGCACGGGCTGGGATGATTAGCTCATTTTACAGACGAGGAACTGACTGGCCTGAAGTCCGGAGGTGGCTCCACGTCACACCATGTGGCATAGAGGATGGGGACGTCCCCTCCTCTTTCGGAAGACACAGCGAGGAGGGGAGTCTGAGGGCAGCTCAGGCACTGGCTGGCTTCATCTGGGACTTGTTTTCTACTCTGTGGAAGGAGAGAAATGGCCACTCCCAGCCTCAGCAGCGACAGGGAGCTTTTCACCACCTGTTTACCCTGTGGTGGCCAGGGCCACCTCTCAGGCCACCTCTCACCACCTCGCTGTGGTGGCCAGCTTCTCTTGGATGATGTCTGGAGGGAACTGGGTCCACTGCCCCCAGGGCTGATTGAGCAGGGCCAGGTCTGGGCCATGGGAACACAGCTGCCAACTGCAGGGGTGACTCAGACGGGTGGGGCTGAGCTGAGCACTGACCAGGGAGAAAACAAAACAAGCGCAATGAGGATTCACGCTCACCCCCTCCAGGCCCTCTGTGGGCATGACTCGGAAACCTTCCTCAATGCTTGCACTGCCACCATGGGGTGGGGATGGTCCCGCCCCTCTTCTGCAGCTCAGATGTCGAGGCCCAGGGCAGGGGTGGACCTTAGCCTGGCATTGCCCACTGGGCTCGGCTCTGCCTTGGCTGGAATCCCAGCCTCACCACCTTCCAACTGAAGGGCCTTGGGCAGGTCTCTTGACTGCTGTGGGCCTCTGTCCCCACCTCTGAAAGATGGAGGTAATGCCCAGCGTATCACCAGGAGACCGTGTGGGCTTCCAGGCAGATGCCTCTCCAGCTCTGACTCCCTGGGCTGGGGTTTCTCATATAGCCGATTCTCTGAATGTGGGATTAAAGCAGAGATCAGACACACCCCTGCCATAACACAGAGGCCCACAGGACTCCACTCGGGAGAGTTGCACATGGAAGTTCCACACACGCAGCTTCCAGGGCATCTTCTTCCTGGAGAGTGATGCTTAGCACAGAGCCGATGCTTAGTAGATAGAAAACAAGGAGGGAGGGAAACATCTAGACATGGATGCCAAATCTGGGAAAACACCCTGGAGTTCATACAAAAGACCATCTCCTGGTTGTATGGACTCAATCCAGGTGCTGAGCCTCAGTTTCCTCATCTAGAAATTGGCAGTGAAGGTAACTCCCATGTATTGAGCATCTATTAAATGCCAGGCATTTCTGCACCTAATCCTCACGTGCCCCTTTGAAGAGATGTAAATGTCCCCATCTTGTTGCTGCAGGCTCTGAACCCAGTGAGGTAGATAGTGTTACCCAAGGTCCGTTGTCTGGGAGGAAGCAGATTCAGGATTCAAGCCCAGGCCTGGCTGAACCCCAAAGCCTGTGTTCTGTTCACCATCCAGTGCACAGGGCTGCTGTAAGGCCCAAATGGGTGACAGCTGTGACTGTGTATTGCAAACTATAAAAAAAGCGCAAAGGACGAGATGGCCCCCAATCCAACACTGGCAGCTGGAGGTTGTGAGGGTGGCCCAGCCTGCTCTGAGGATGTGTAAGTCTTGGGTGCGCCTGAGCTTCCCAGCGTGTAAGGAGAAAGACTGAGAGTGATTGGGGAGTGGAAAATTGGAGCAATTAGAGCCACTTGGAGGAACCTTCTCCCAGGAGGTCAGAACTGGTTGCAAACTCAGGTGAGCCTGATCCCAAAGCCTATCCACTGCCCTCTGACCCAAGGCATGGCTGTTGCTGAGGCTTCTGGGTCTGGCAACCCCTGGGAACCCTGACTTGCCCCACCCCCCACCCCGCATTAGGACCTCTTCCCTGCAGTCCTGTGAGGTCTTGGCCACAGAAACAGAAACAGAAGGGTTAACTGTCCAGTGCTTCAAGGACTTTTAACTAGTGCAGTCAGCTGGACTCATCATTTTCATAATACCCTGGTTTGCATTCTTTGATGCCTGTTGAGCTTTTGACAAATGAGGATCTGGAAACTTAGCGGGGAGGGACAGAATTGACCTTTGCGATATCTACTCTGTGTGAGGAACTGAGCCAATCTCTGCCGTGCAAGGCATTTTCCCCTGCAACAGCCCACCGTGCCAACATTATTGCCCTCAATTTGTGGATTCGGGCACTGAGGGGCTAAGAGGTGAAGTGCCTCGCCCACGAGCACACAGCCAGGAGGGGGAAAAGATCCGAGGTCTGTCTGTGTCACTTTTTGTTCCAACAACTGTTGGCCAGGATCCAGGAGCAAATTCTTAATAAAATCAGAGTCAATGGATAAGAAGTGTCCAGTGACCAGGCCAGGGCTGGAGAGCAGTTCAGGAGAGTCCTTCTTACTGGCAGGCCTGGGGGCCCTTCCTCGGCAGGCCTCCCTCGTTACCACTCTCTGCCACCGTATGAAGCCAGCCAGGCAGGACTCCAAAGGCCAGGATAGGGGAGGGTCTGTTTTTCAGTGATGGAAAGGCTCAGGGCAGCTAAGTCCCTGGGTGTGTTGAGCCAGGAAGTCATCCTCCCTGGCCCGAGAGGAGGTAGTGCTGACACGAAGTGAAAGAAGATGCATCCGGGCCTCCTCGGTGGGGGGCAGGGAGGTGGTGGCAGCTGCGGCTGCAACGCTCCAGCCTGCAGATCTGCCCCATCCCTTCCAGCCCAGCGTCTGCACACCCAGCTGGTGTGAGCCAATCTGCCTGGGCATCTCTCCGGCCTCTTCTCTGGACTTGCCAAGCCTCCGGCACTTGCAGGACATGGCTCCAGGAACTGGAGCACAGGAAGGCAAAGGAAAGACGCCATGGCTTCCACTTCTGGCTGTGACAGAAGCTTGTTTCAGACATTTTCTCCCACTGAAGACCATAAATTTTTTTTGGGGGGGGGAAATAATATTAGGTTGGTGCAAAAGTAATTGTGGTTTTGGACTGTGATTTTAAATCATTATAACTAGGCTCAGACACATCTTTATTAGTCAAAATAGGAACCATTACAATCAACACATTTTTGCCAACAAGAAATAAGTTTGTCTATTCCTGTAACATAAAAATCCATGCTTTGGGATTCCACGAACTCTTGGAAAGCATTTTCTGCATCCTGCTG